>ML316746.1:0-143127 GCA_005239505.1 Nicotiana paniculata | reverse complement strand
ACCTGATTTATTTTCATTACTACTGAGTTGGCGTACTCACATTACTCCCTGCACCTTGTATGCAGATCCAGGTGCTAGGGGAGATTGAGATGTGTATCTGTTCTAGAGACTTCTCGAAGATTTTGCGAGGCAGCTGCACGCATCCGCAACCTTGCTCTCTCCTACTTACTATTATAGAGTTTATTTTCCAGGGCTGTATATTTTCTGTACATGCTCATGACCAGTGACTCTGGGATCTCGGGGTTGTATTTAATATTTGGTGTAGCTTTATCTGTTTTAAAATGATTAAACGAAACCTTTATGGGCTATCAGTTTAGTAATGATATAAATGAAAGATTATTTACGCATTGAGTGGGAATTTGGGTGGCCTAGTTCCACGATAGACGCTATCACGACTGGTTTAGATTTGGGGTCGTGACAAGTTGGTATCAGAGCGCTAGGTTATATAGGACTCACCGGTCATGAGCAGGTTTAGTAGAGTCTTGCGGATCGGTATAGAGACGTCTGTACTTATCTTCGAGAGGCTACATAACCCTTAGGAAAATCTCACATTCTTGAATTCTTGTCGTGCGAATCCGTTTTATTCAGCCAAAAGCGTACCTCTTGAATTCCTTCCATGTATTTGAATGCGCACGTGAGCGCTTGGTATCAGATGTGCATCGACGACTTGTGATTTCCTTGGTGGGGTGCGAGATGTGAATTTTAGCATGTTGATAATGGGCCAGTATTTGAGGCCGGATTTTATTGTGTGTCTTGAGTGCTAAGATTTTGATTGTGTGAGCCGTGCATTTGGGGCTTATATGTCCGTTTGTGTCCTTATCGGTGGGGTTTTTGTGACTCGATGGATATGTGGCGAGTGTGATTCGATGGTGAGGTGTGCGCAAATTGTTTGATTGTCACAAAAGGATTGGCTGGAAATGTGGAAAGAACTATTGAGTGTTTGATTTCTGTCTCGAGTTGGCATATTGCTTCGAGTTGTGAGTGTGTTGGAAGACCTCTCATGTTGTTTAGTTGTGGAGTGAAGCGGATCGTCCCATTGTGTTATTAGTTCCAGGTGGTGTCTTTTAGACTGGCTAATGCCCCAGTAGCATTCATGTATTTTATTAACGGGTATTCCAGCCGTATTAGCACTCCTTGTTATTGTATTCATTGATGGCATCCTAGCGTATACACGTAGCCAAGGATAGCATACTCAGTATTTGAGGACGGCATTCTAAGGATTTTGGGAGGAGAAGTCTATGAAAAGTTCTCCAAGTGTGAATTTTTGGCTCAGTTCAGTAGTAATCTTGGGGCACGTGGTGTCCAGTGAGGGTATTAAGGTGGTGAGACGAGTGTGGAGAGAGCTTCCAGAAGCTCAAGACTTTCACCACAGCTCCAGTGTTAGTTCTTCCATAAACTTCAGGTTCTTATACCGCGTATTGTGATGCATCGAGGGTAGGCGTTGGTTGTGTTTAGATGCAGAAGGATAAAGCGATTGCAGGATAGCTGTGAGTTTCGGAAAGGTATAGAGAGAGATCAGTTTGAGGCTAAGCCTGCAGGGCTATTTCCCGCGGGGTGTCCTGAGGTTGTGTGATCCTTATGTTGTTTTGTAGCAAGTTGTCTTTTACCAGCAATTGATATATGTTGCAATTTGAGTTTGTATCACTTGTGGGAGTTGGCACGTCTATTGCAATGGTGAATATGAGGTTTTAGATGATTTGGGATGTTAAATGGTTTGAGTTATATATGAGCTTATGAAGGATTTAGTTGAATATATATGTGGTATGGCGGCGATGTTAGTGTATGGTTATTATGAGTTACTGGTTGTTTTGATCTATGTCTTTGAGCCAAGTGGGGGAGTCTTCTAGTGATAAGTTGGGTCCACGATTATATGATGTGTTGAGTTCGATTCGAGGTATACTGGTGAATCAGTTTTGGCTTACAGGGGTTGAGATCGGGGATGACTCGAGTAATAGAAATTTTGGCTACAGGTTGTAATGTACTCTATGGGTAATTGGATTTTTTTTATCATTGAATGATTGAGTTGTAATAGTAAAATGGGGTAGTGTGTGCAATGTAGGAATTTGCTTGTTGCTTCGAGTATGTGTGGGTTACTTCCTGGGGTGTTGGAGTGCTAATGGAGCACATGTCGTTCGGTCTGTTTGATCGGTCTAATTGAGGTTTGAGTAGAGTGGATGACTCTCGAGAATGGTTCTGACGGATTCAAGGTTAAATATAGAAATTGGGAATCTTCTAGGTGTGTTTTGGGCTAGAACTGAGATTTACGTTAGAGGGTGTCAAGAATTGTGGCATTTCTACATTATCATGGATTCTACATATCAGTATCAGGAAGATGAAGGTAATGGTTTTAGATTCGCAGGAAGTCTCTTCAGGGTAAGTATTTTGAATGTGGTACTTTTGGGGATATTTGAGAGAGTATTCAGCGAATTATGAGCCTTAGACGGTATGGTTTTATGCTTGGGTCTCGTGTGGTGAGTCTAGGTTAGAATTTTTGTATTATGGAAAAAGAGAAGTACCAATTCGCAGGAAAGTCTGAAGGAACTTGGATAAATAGGACAACTTGGTAGTAGGTCGGATCAGCATGATAAGGGATACGATTAGTTCTTTGGGTGTTCATAAGGTAATGAGTTTTTACAGGTGTTTCTTAGCAATGCTCTTAGGTTTTGGTGACCTGCGTAACTTGGTTGAGTTAGAAGGATTTGGTCCTGACAGTTTGGTGTTGTACAAATGGGATTCGAATAGTTCCTGATGGTTTCTACCACGGTTAGAGATGCATATTTTCTACTGGCGTGAGGTGCAGGTGATGTAGAGTGATTTTGCTTCTAAATGGGATCAAATGGGAAGTTCTTGACTAGTTGGGTGCGTAGTTGCTTGTGGCACGAAAGGGATTATGAAGTTCTCATGTTTATCATAGGATGGCATGGTGTATGCGGTATGTCGTGTAGAGTGAGATTTGCATGTGTGAGGTCATAGTTTAGTTCTGGAAGGAAGGTCGAAAATTCTTAGGCAGCATTGACAGTTTCAAATGACTAGGTAGATGATAGCACTATTAGGTGGCTTAATAAGGGTATACATTTCAGAAAGGGCATGTGTGGAGTTAAGGGTGCTTCATTGGTATAGCGACGCTCTCTTATTGGATCAAATGTTGATATTCAAGGTTGCTTGGTGTCACAGAAGTATTTTAGGGGTATCCGTCATGGAATGATCAAGTATTAGGGATGTGTTATGTATTCGAGCGGTGGAGTTGAGATCAGATATAGTAATCGGTACGCTTCATGACTTCGAGACTGAGAGATCTCATAAATAGGTTATTTTGTGGTAGTGAACTGTGAGGTTTCGAGCATAGTTAGTCATATGTTAGCATGTACCATGATTCAGTCATCGTGAACTTTTTGGTGAGTTATCTATTTGTGTGAGTGACCAGAGTTGATTTAGGGTTATTGGTAGGCCAGTATGAGTGTGTGTTCTACACCAGGTCGGAATTGTTGACTCCGAATTTCTATTGTTGAGGGATGTACCATTCGATTGTCATTGAGTTTATTTGTGTTATGGAGTGATGTATGAGTTACCCTACGGTGTTGTGAGGAGTTGTGATCGTTCGTTATAGGCACATATGATGCGATTCTAATTGAGCTTATAGCGGGATTTGAGTAAGGTAAGTAATTGGGTATTGCGGATTAAGACGTATCGGTTATGTTCTTTCGGGCTCGTGTGGCACAGTATCGTCTAATTCCCCGTGGTTAGGGCAACGCACTTTGAGCACTTGATGTCGAATTGCGCATGGTTATTGATTTTGAGAAAGGTGACTCGAAGTATTTCATGTGGACCAGCGTATGGATGGGATCACGCATTGTAGTGGAGTTATGTGGAGCTATTATCCTTGGTGTCAGATTCGTGTGTTTTGATTTTTTAATGGGTGTCAGGCTCTTAGCATGGTGTTGTGACGGTAATTGTTAATGGCGGGATGGTCCTCTCATGTGAACCTTTTATATAATTTGATTACATTGGGATGTTGCTATTGAGTGCACGAGTTGCACAGGTTATGGCTTTGAATTGTATTGATGTGTCATGTCATCATAGTGGTCGTGTTGGATGAGAAGAGGTCATTGGACCTAAAATGAATACTGTCATAATTGACTACAACATAGTTGGAAGGATAAATATCGGGAGTCGGCTTAGACATTTGCTATAATTCCTATTTGGGAGCTTCATGTCTGGCTGATCGGACGAATGGTTGCTAGTTCTACGTGTTTCTTTCATCATCGGCAGTATATGAAAGTGTTAGAGCGAGGCATTGCTTGATAAGAGGGTATGTACCGGTATTATGTTGTTTTGTGCAGCTATTGTGATTAGGAGTTATCGCCATGAGTGTTTGAGTCATGCGGTACCTTATGTGATTGCATCTTGGGTTACGGATATGGCTTGATACAGCGTGTTCAAACTTATTCTGTTTATAGTTGTGGAATTTGGATCTTGTAAATTATTTCAGAAGTAAAATTTTGGTTCTAAGATTCATGGGTTAGGTTGGATTTCGAAATTTCAATGGTGACATGGGATCACCCCCGGGTATGTGCGTGGTGAGGTTACGCGGTAGTTTGATGGTGTTAGAGAACAACTCTTGGCACGTTCGAGGACGAACGTATGTTTAAGTGGGGAAGGATGTAACGACCTGGCCGGTCGTTCCGAGAGTAGTAGCCTATTTCCCCTGTTTCAACTTTATTATATGTTGTTCAACTTCATTATGTTGTGTTAGATTGGTTGGCTTGGGTTCAAAGCGATTTTTGGAGAGAAATGAGACACTTAATCTCTTAACTTGGTTCAATAGTTGAAAAAGTCATCTGAGAGTTGACTTATTGGTAAACGGCCTCGGAATGTATATTTCATGGCTCGAATAGCTTCATTAGGTGATTTGGGACTTAGGAGTATGTTCGGAATCTGGTTTTGATGTCCGATGTAGAATTAGGCTTGAATTGGCGAAAGTTAGTTTTTGGCGATTTTCGGTCAGCAGTGGAAACTAGGCTATAGGGGTCGGAATGGAATTCGGGAAGTTGGAGCAGGTTAGTAGTGTCATTTTGGATATGTGTGCAAATTTTCGGGTCATTCGGACGTGTTTTTGTTGGTTTCGGCATCATTTGCAAAATATAGAAATCTCAAAGTTCATAGGCTTGAATCCGATGTGATCTTGGTGTTTTAGCGTTGTTTTGGGTTTTTCGAAGACTCGACTAAATTCGAATGAGGTTGTGGGACTTGTTGGTATTTTTGGTTGGGGTCCCGAATGTCTCGGGGTGATTTCGGATAGCCATCAGGGGATTTAAAATTTGAAATTGCAGCTGAAGCTGCTGGTGCTGGTGTAACCGCATCTGCGGATAGGGGACCGCAGGTGCGAGCCCGCAGAAGCAGACCCAAGACTGCAGAGGCGGATTTTGCTGGGCAGGAGAAAGACCGCAGATGCGGAGCTGGGGCCGCACCTGCGGAGTCGCAGGTGCGGAAATTTGATCGCAGGTGCGGAAATGTGCATTTAAGTGATTTTTCGCAGGTGCGCACCTGGGACCGCATGTGCGAGAATTTGGCCGCAGGTGCGGAAATCCCTGGGCAGAACATATAAATAGGACCCTTAGCAGATTTTGGTCATTCATCCACCATTTTTGCACGGGTTGGAAGCTTTTTGAAGGGTTTTGAAGAGGAAAATCGAGGTTCTTCGTGGAGGTAAGACTTTTGGACTTAACACTCGTTTATGTGTGATTTATGGACTGATAAATGGTGAAGTTTGTGGGAAATTAGTACAAAAATTGGGTAATTAGGGATTGTGATTGGAGACCTTTAATTGGGGATTTGAGGGGCCATTTGAGGTCCGATTGTGAGATTCGTGGTATGTATAGATTCATGGGAGGATGAGGATTCTTGCGATGTGATTTTTATCGACTTTCGAGACGTGGGCCCAGGGGTCGGGTTTGGCCAATTTCGGGATTTTTGGTACATATTGGTTATTTTCGAGTGGGCTTTGTCACCTTAGAGTATTTTGATGAAATGGATCTGTTTTTGAATAGATTCGGGGCGTGCTGAGGCCTATTCAAGGGGCAAAGGCATCGCAGAGTAGATTTTTGTCCGGTTTGAGGTAAGTAATGACTGTAAATCTTGTCCTGAGGGTATGGAACCCCGGACTTCGTATTTTCTCACTTTTTTCGGGTGGCGGACATGCAAGATGATGAGTGTGTGGCGTGCACTGATTGGGGATTTGTGTTGGTCCTTCCCGTGGCAACTATTGAGTTGCGTATTTACTTTTAAATCATATGTTAAATCGTGTTTTCAGACTATTGTTATATTTGGACTGTAAGCCATGTTGTGGGCCTTATGCCAACTTGTTTAGACCCCTTGGGGGCTTTTACTGCTATTCCTCAGTGTGTTGGCTTATGATTTACACTCAGTCATATTATGTTTAACTGATTTCGAAACTCAACCTTATTTACACTATTTTGAGATATAAAATGATGTTTTTGGGTCGAGTACCCTGTTTTACTGATAGCCCGAGTGGCTTTTTTAGAGGTTCTGACTAAGTGAGGTCGAGGGCCTTATTGTGAGGATATGATATGCCATGAGATGGCTTGATATTAGCGCTTGGCTGTAGGAGCCCCTCCGGAGTCTCTACACACCCCCAGTGAGCGCAGGTACCTAGTGAGTGCGAGTGCTGAGTGTCGCGTGACGAGTAATCGAGAGGCATGAGTGACTGTGAGGTTGCCCGAGGGGATGATTATGAGTGACTGTGAGGTTGCCCAAGGGGCTGATTATGAGTGACTGTGAGATATGCCCGAAGGGCTGATTCTGAGTGATGTTACACCCGAGGGGTAGTTTCTTATTCATGATTTTTCCCGAGTGGCTACTTATGATTCATTTTATTTTTTTTACACTAACTTCTTGGACATTTTTCTGAAATTGTTGGAAATTACACTTTTCAAAGGATTTTTACTGAAATTGACTTTTTTTAGCGTGATGATTTAACGTATTTAGTGTTGGAAAGAAAGACTGTGCTTATTATGAAATGATGATTTGACTTTATGTGTTTCTTACTGCTCAGACCTGATTTATTTTCATTACTACTGAGTTGGCGTACTCACATAAATCCCTGCACCTTGTGTGCAGATCCAGGTGCTAGGGCAGAGTGAGCTGTCTATCTGTTTCAGAGACTTCTCGGAGATTTTGCGAGGTAGCTGCACGAGTCCGCAGCCCCGCTCTCTCCTACTTACTATTATAGAGTTTATTTTTCAGGGTTGTATATTTTCTGTAGATGCTCATGACCAGTGACTCCGGGATCTCGGGGTTGTATTTAATATTCGGTGTAGCTTTATCTATTTTAAAATGATTAAACGAAACATTTATGGGTTATCAGTTTAGTAATGATATAAATGAAAGATTATTTACGATTTGAGTGTGGATTTGGTTGGCCTAGTCCCACAATAGCGCCATCACGACTTGTTTAGATTTGGGGTCGCGACATATGAAGAACCTATCGTAAATGCGAAGGTTTCCACATCCCTGCCATATTGCAACTGCAAAGAAAAGTTCGCAAATGCGAACCTGACCATTCCACAATATAGACCATATGATCGCATTTGTGATAACTGCCTTTCCCCGACCCACTTCGCAAATGCGAACATCATGAGGCCCAACCACTCTTTGCAAATGCGAGGAATAGATCGCAAATGTGGAACCCTCAGAGGTTGCAAATGGGATGCCTGAGCGAGAACTGAGGCCTTCACCAGAAACAGAAACACCAACAATGCTCTAAGTCAAATTTTCACTTTGTAGCCTATCTGAAACTCACTTGAGCCCTCGGGGCTCTAAACCAAACATGCACACAAGTCTAAAAACATCATACAAACTTGCTTGCGCGATCAAATCGCCAAAATAACACCTAGAACTATGAATTTAAGACCAAATCAAATGAAATTTTCAAGAAAACCTTGAAAATTCTATTTTCACAACCGGACGTCCAAATCACATCAAACCGACACCGATTTTCATCAAATTTTACAGAAAAGTCAAAAATATGGTATTGGACATATATCGAGTTCGAAACCAAAATACGGACCCGTTATCCAAAAAAATCAAGATTTGGTCAAATATTTCAAATTCTATAAGCCTTTAACTTTCAAATTTCGACAAAGTTCGATATCTCAGGCTAAGGACTTCTGAAAGACGGACGACCACGGTCCCGACCTTACCAGCACCGGAGGTGTACTTATCAATGAACCCACGAAACCAACTTTATTTTATGAATCAGAATTGAGACAGGGAGGAGAGGCGAAAGAGAGATTTTCGAGCCTAGCCAAACATCATCCCAGAAGCGAATCAGCTTACCATTGCCCAACCAACATCGGCCATAAAGTGGTCTATCACCTCGGTTGGGGAGAAAAGCTTTTTTGTTGTCGGAATCACCAAATGGTGAGTTAATGCGAAATTAGGCCAAGCTCCGTAAAATCCCAACGGGGCTCCTATTACAAAACGAGCTCTACCTCGAGGAAGCCAATTCGATTCCGAACGTACGTCTAAGTACCAAATCATGGTATGGACCCACTGGGACCGTCAAACAAGTATCCGGGTCTGTTTACTAAAAAATATTGATCAAAGTCAACTCAAATGATGTTTTTAGGCAAAAATTCTTATTTTTATCAGTTTTTTTAACATAAAAGCTTTTCGGAAAAACGGCCGGACTGCACAGGAAAATTGAGAAAAGCAAAAACATGATTTTTAAGGCTTCAGAACTTAGAATTAGGTTTCAAAACATGAGATGACTTCATCACACTTATGGTACGACCATGGGATGAATATAAATTCTTTGTGATAGTGAGCGAATTTTGTTCAATTGTGTGATGTCCTTCATTTATATTAAAAAGCATATTTGAATGTGTGGACTAGTATATATTCACTCTTTCGTTTATTGGTGAGTACGCGAGTTGATGATTCTTAGTGGTTATAAGTCGGCTTTTGAGATTGGGTGGTTACAAGTAGGTTGTTGGAATTGAATTGAAATGTTATACTCGGGCATGCTTAAAATTGGAAGAATGTCAATTTTGCATGTTCAAGCTTGATTGCCGGTATCGATCATAGTCAAGGGTAGAGTGTGTGGTTAAAAAATGAAGTGCTCCTCTCTATTGAGATTGGTGAGTATTTGGGGTATATTTTATAGTCCGATTACTCGAGAACGAGCAAGAGTCTAAGCGTGGGGTACTGATATTTAGCTTAAAGTATATATATATATTTATATGTATTATTGCCTTATGTTTTACTCGTGTTTCATGGATTTTGGATGTAAAATGTGTTAATTTTTATTAATTCAGGGTGTTTTTATGTGTAAAATCATTCGGAAGTAATTGGGGGCGAAAGGTGCGAGATTAGAGCCAAAACGGAGGAAAACGGAAAAAGTTGGATTTTCTGCACCACGGGCTGCGCTCCACGCCACCTGTGGCACCAGAGATAGAATGTTTAAAAAACAAGCGCCAGGGCTAGTGGGGGGCGCTGGGCTGGACGCTGGTGATATGATTTTGTCCAACTTTGCCCGGGAGAAGGTTATTTCAGCCCTAGACCTACCCAACGCGTATAAAAGCAAGAGTAAGCCTATTTTTGGAGGGGAGACGCCACTTTGAAGGGAGAATACACACGAGAAACATTCAAGAGCGAAGATATCTTAGTTTTCTTCATCTTTTCTTAGTATTTTAAATTATCCAACACTTATGCATTTGTTTGATACTGTCATGAGTGGCTAAAACCTATAGTTCCGGGGTTGTGATTTAGCCATGAATATTGTTATTTAACGTTGACTTAACCTTAATTACAATTCACTAATATATGGTTGTTTCTTCTATTATGTGATTAGTTGCTTAATTGTCTGGCCAACAGTTAGGTTATATTCACTATCTATGTTATGCTTGGGAAATCCATGTTTAGATTAGAGAAGAATTGAAGAGAGCACGATGTTAACTCTGGGGAGGGGGGGCAGATATGTGGTTAGGTTAGGAATATACCTAGTCACCGTGCTTAATCAAATATCGTATTCTTAATGAATTTTTAATATATTAATTTCATAGGAATATAGGCGTTAATCTACTTAGAATAGGCGAGTAGTACCTCGGGAGAAGGCTACGAGAGAAATTGTTCGATTAATTAGCAACCATGAGTGAATTCTATGAATGAAAGAGTTAACTAGAACACAATAGGATTGGTGAATCGATCACAACCCTGGATATTTGTCTCTACTGAATACACAACAATCATTTTGTTGCTTGATAATTTAGTTACTACTTAGAATTATAGTTTGGTATAATCATACTCTTGAACGCAAATTTGGCTCGACTGAATAACAATCTTGGTGAATTTAGTAGGTAATGATACAAGTCTCTGTGGGTTCGACACTCGACTTATCATTTTATTACTTGTACGACCACGTATACTTGTGTTTGAGTTTAGGAGCAACAGTCCCCAGTCCAAGGACAAGAAAGCAACATTCCTCCTTGGCTGGGATTCATGAGAAGAGAGTAACAAAATGCCCTCCGAGATGGTCCACAGTGGTCCTCGTTGACGAAGGGGAAACCAGTGATGAAGAGTTTTCCCTTCAAAGAAGAAAGGGATCTTCATTGGCTCAACTAGATGCTCAGCCTCGTGAGCTTCAAAGCCCATCGTTAGATGAAGTTCAGGTACTTTGGTGTGAGATGGCTTAGTTGAAAATGTTAACTCTTGCTTCCCGGCCCCCGTTGTTATATGCGGTCCAAGAAGCTCAAACCTTGAGCTTCTTTTGCCTTCAACCACTGATCAAGAAACAATCACCATCCCTTTTTCCACAACTACTTCTTCTCCTTCTACACCAACAGCTTCACGCCCATCAACGCTAGCTGCTCTTTCGCAACTAGTTCCCACTGCATCAACTCCACCGGTACCAGTTGCTCATGAAAAAAGTGACTCTTCCTCTCGATCTCCCGACCACGAGAACTTGGTTAAATGTTACTCAACCCCCTCTAAAGATCCTCGAGGGAGGAAAAGTGCCACTCTTTCAGTTTCAAAAGTGTCATATCTTATCCAAACGGCTGAAGATTGTAAGATTGGAAAAAGATGGGCTCCTTTTCTGGGGAGCACCTGATAAAAAATAACATGCATAGTGCATCGCAAATATCATTCTAATTCCCTTCTATCTTCTTTTTCGTTTACATGTTGTCATGACAACCTTAACTTTAACATCATTTAGGCTAACTTGCTTGCTTTTGAGGGCCTGCAAAGGTTAATTCTGGATAAACAAGAACTAGCTTTGAGCGAGATCAATTTTTGGCTGAGAGAAACCATCTTGTTGCGTGCCTCACGATGATGGAGGCAAAGGTTACATAGATGAGTGAGATCGATAATCGGTTACTGCAAACCGAGCAAGACAGAATGGCCCACTACCAAGAAGCTGCCCATTACATGAAAAGCTTTAAGAGACTAACGTTAAGTGGGCCAGAACTTCATGATGTAGTAATCACCGCTGTCGAGTGCGAGTCTACCTTCGAGGAGCAAATCAACAACTTGAAGGCAAACTTGTGCTCCAAAAATGAGGAGGTCAATGCCACCTAGGAGAAGAGGGCCAAAATGAAAGAGAGGCTCAAAAGAGTCATGGAGCAGAACCGGGTTCACTCAACTACCAATGTTAAGCATGGTTCCCCCGCCTTAGTTCCATGAAGACTGAAATAGAGCAGCTTCAGGCCAAAATCGATAAACTCCATGCAAAACTCCAAGATCAGGAAGATTCCCTCGTCTTCGAGAAGACCTATGCTATATATCATATGAAGAGAAAGACTTAGGTGGAGGCTAAATTGGCGTTGAAGATATCGATGATTGCATTGCCAAAGCTTGGAAACTGGAGTTGACTGCTCATGAAAATCTTCCTACTCGGCCTGCTACGAATGACTTCTCGAGTATTAGTTTCGAGTATTCGGGAACCGAATGAGAGACTGAAGAAAATGAAGGCCCCAAACTGGTAGTGGATCTGCCTCCTTCTACTGGGGGGAATGTGGACCCTTCTCTTTCTACGGGTTTTGGTGCCAATGAATAATGTATTATATTTCTTTTATCTTTTGTAACTATGCCGAAACCTTTGCTACGTTTGGCCTTTTAATGAAAGAAATTTTTGCTTAAGCATTGTGCAAAAACAGCCTTTTTACATTTAGTTAATAAAGCTTCGGATATATTGTTCTGATTGATAGCTTCCGATAGATGGCATAGATTCTTCCGAAATCTAACATTTACTATGAGGGTTTCATAAGAGAGGGCCCTTATATTTGAGGTTCTCTTGAAGAGGACGTCTCCTGTTCATTATGGCACAAGCATTTGAAATTTTTTTCAACTTTCAAGAGATAAAGATAACTCATCATTTGGACCAGAAACAAGATAAAAATAAAAGGTATTTTCTTTATTCCCTTTATCTTCAAAAGTACACAGGAATTCGTTTGCTTAAGTAAAATAAATTTACCAGTACTATGGCTAACTTGTACAACTTGTTTCTACGGGTTTCTCATGCAATCACCCGCCTTGACAAGACATTGATCCCGATTCTTGCAGTCCTCAGTTTTTGTGGCACTCTTGGTGTCGTATCATGAACTCCCCCCAGTGTTTGAATGCAAAGCATGAGAATTAAAACAATGTAAGTCTCGTATTCATACCAGTGCTTCACCGGTGGAAATAACTTATGAATGGTTAAATAATCCTTTTTAATAATGGTAGGTAAGGATTGCCATTGAGGCAAAGATTATTTAATTATCAACATTGTTGTTTGCCGTCGATGTGAGAATTTTAGTTCCTTGATGTTTAAAGGTCCTACTTTTGCCGATGATGCCTCCTTCTTAGTATGTTTTTCGTTGTTGACTCGTTAAAAAACCTTTCCAGAAAAACCAGATTAGGACAAAAACTAGTCGAACGAAAAAAGAGGCAGTACATACGTTCAGTATCAACAGGGATCATCAGCAATAATACCTTTTTAGGTGATTCACATTACAATTGTTGGGCAGTTGGACTCCATCTTGATTTTCCAATTCATATGACTCTTTGCCGGTGATAGGCGAAACCCAGTAAGGACCTTCCCATGTTGGTCCCAACTTCCTGGCATTGACTTCCCAAGTTCTCTGAGTGACCTTCCTCAAAACCAAATCTCCCACTTTGAAATAATAGAGATTCTCCCTACGAGTTTAATACCTTTCAATCCTTTGCTTTTAGGCCACCACCCTCACGTATGTCAGGTCCCGGTGTTCTTCAAAAAAACGTCTAGATTTACGAGCAACACTTTATTATTTGCTTCTTCATTTTCTCAGGAAATCCTTAGAGTTGGTCACCCACTTCTACTAGTATCAAAGCCTCCGAGTCGTTTACAAGAGAAAAAGGTGGTTTGCCCATGCTCGACTTTGCCGTGGTTCGATATGCCCACAACACCCTCAGTAACTCGTCTGGTCATTTTCCCTTAGCGTCTTTTAGATTCCTTTTAAGGTTCTAAGTGATTATCTTGTTAGTTGAATATGTCTGCTCGTTATAACTCGGGTGGTATAGTGAAGAAATAAGTTGTTTGATCTTTAGTCCTTCCAAGAATTTAGTGACTTTTGAACCCACAAGCTGCGGCCTGTTGTCACATGAAATAGTCTTTGGTATACGGAATCGGCATATTATGTGGTTCCATATGAAGTCTACAACTTCTTATTCTCCAATATTTTAGTAAGGATATGCTTCAACCCGTTTAGTGATATAATAAGTTAAATCTAAAAGGAATCTTACCTTCCCGGGGCCCGGTGGAAAAATAACAACTATGTCCACCCCCCGTTTCATGAATGGCCTTGGAGACACCACCGAATGAAAAATTTATGTTTGTAGGAATGCCTTGCATTCTGCTCCATGTAGGGACAATAATATCCATCCCTGATCAATTTGAGAACAGACGAATCCGCACTGGAATAATTTTTGCAGACTCCTATGTGGACTTCCCTCATCGCATAGTCCACCTCCGAGGCCCGTAGACACCAAGATAGTGGTCCACATTTTCTTCCCTCGAAATATAAATGATAGACCATTCTTTGAATCGTGCAACTAGCTTTTGAACCTTGTTGAAGTATGTGCCAAAAATTCCATATACTTGGTCTACCACTAGCTGGGAGTTGCACATTATCTCGATGACCTTGGATCCTAGCCCTCGGGCTAGTTCAAGTCTTGCAAGTAAAGCCTCATACTCGAATTCATTGTTATTTAATGGTACAATCCTAATGGCTTGCCTCAAGGTCTCCCTAGAAGGTGTGATTAGAACTATTCCGAGACCAGATCCTTTAACGTTGGAACCTCCATCCCAAAATAAGGTCCAAACTCCTGATGTCATTCCCGACACCAACACTGCTTCCATAGCAGCCAAAGGAATTAATCCCGAACTAAAATCGGCCACAGAATCGGCCAAAACTTGTGACTTAATTGCATTCCTTGGTTTATATTCAATGTCGAATTAAATAACTTCGACTGCCCATTTAGCTAACCGGCCTGACAACTCAGGCTTGTGAAGGAAATTCCATAAGGTAAAGGTTGTTACAACAACTACCGGGTGACACTGAAAATAAGGACTAAGCTTTCGAGAGGCAGCTATGAGAGCTAAGGCCAGCTTTTCTAGGTGTGGAGAATGAGTCTCCGCTCCTGATAATATCTTACTAACATAATAAATAGGACATTGTATACCTTCTTTTTCTCGAACCAAAACAACACATACCCTCACTTCTAAGACTTTTAAATAGACTAACAACTGCTTGCCTTCCCCGATTTTGACAATAACAGAGGGTTGGACAGGTACCCTTTTAGGTTTTTCAATGTTTGTTGACATTGCAGATTCCATATGAAGTCGTTCTTGTTTTCCAGAAGTGAAAAGAAGTAATGACACTTTTTTGAGGACCTTGAGATGAATCTTCTGAGAGCCACCAGCCTGTCGGTCAGTTTCTGTACTTTCTTCAAACTTGGAAATTGGTTTGGGATTTCCTTGATAACTTTGATTTTATCTGGATTTACCTCGATCCCTCTTTACGAGACCAGGAACCCCCAAGAACTTACCAGAACCAACCCCAAATATGCACTTCTCCTGGTTGAATTTCATGTTATATTTCTGCAAAACGTCAAAATTTTACTGGAGATGTTTCAGATGATCTCTTACATTTAATGAATTAACTAACATGTCATCAATATTTTCTTCCATTGTTTTGCTTATCCTGATTTTCAAACATCTTATTGACGAGCCTCTAATAAATGACTCCGGCGTTCTTGAGCCCAAAAGGCATCATATACATCATATCTAGCATTATGTGTCAAAGTTTGTTATGAAAGATGGTTATTCTTCATCCTTCGGGTTCATCTTGATTTGGTTGTACTTGGAGTAAGCATAAAAAACTCATTAACTCATGCCCGACCGTAGCATCGTCATTTGATCTATGTTCGGCATCGAGAAAGAGTCTTTGGGAAACGCCTTATTCAAATCTGTATAGTCTACACTCATTCTAATTTTTTTATTGTTTTTGGGTACTACTACTACGTTGGCTAAACATTCAGGATATTTTACCTCTCAAATCGAGCCGTTATTGAGTATTCGGGTTATATCTCTTTTAACAAACATGTTACGATCAGGCATTACTTTCGTCTTACTAGTGGGAAATTTAGATCCAGACGTAGCTTATGGATTGCCACCTCCAATGGGATACATATCATATCTAAGTACGAAGATGTAAAACAATCAATGTTAGCTTTAATAAAATTTATAAATCCTAACCTGAGCTTGGGATTTAAACTCGTTCTCAAATGAAAATTCCTTTCCAAGAACTCCTAGAACAAAGCCACTTGCTCGAGTTCTTCCACGGTCGATTTGGTTGCATTTATCTCCTTTGGTACCTGAGTATATCCTGGAACCTGGAAGGATTCTGATGACTCCTCGGCCTTATCGCCTTCATTCGAAAAGGGAGAAGGAATCGATTCCTGTAATTGCTATTTGTTGGAATCGTTTCCCTTGGTGCTGGAAACGATCACTGTGTTCATCTTCCTTGTCGGCGGTTGGTCTCCTCTTATTTGCATGATACCTTCTGGAGTCGAAAATTTCAGCAATTGGTGATATGTCATGGGCACGAACTTAATCTCGTGTATCCACAGCCTTTCAAGAATAACGTTAAAGCCCATGTCGTCATCTACTAATTCAAATATGGCGGTCTTTGTTACACCTTCAGTATGAGCTGGTAGCAAAATCTCCCCTTGGCTTGTCACGCTTGTAAGTTTGAAATCAGCTAAGAGCTTTGTCATCGGAATGATGTTCCCGGTTAATTTCGCTTGCTCTAGAACTCTCCAATATATGATGTTGGTTTAACTTCCTGGATCGACAAAAACACGCTTAATTTTAAAATCTAAAACATTGGGAGATATTACCAAAGCGTCATTGTGTGGAAGAAGAAGTCCGTCAGCATCCTCCTCCGTGAAGATGATGCCGTCCTACGAGACTTCTCAGACTCTCTTCTTATGAGTCACCGATATCTTTGTTTACTTTGGTGATGAAAAAGTCACCTTATTGACTTTGTTCCCTCTGAAGATCATGTTGATGGTCATCTGAGGTTAACCTTCTGCTGCCTTTGATGGTTCCATATTGTCCAAGTCATTTAAAAACTCTCTAAGATGTCCATTCTTTAATGTCTCCGCCTCTTCTCAAAGTTGTCGGCAGTCCCTAGTTCTATAGGCATGAGTCCAATGGTACTCACACCATAAACTATATCCCTCTATCTTGGGTTTGATCGTATAGGCTTCGGGAACCGAGCTTCTTTGATATTTCTCATTGCCGATACCAATCCTACTAGGTTAATGTTAAAGTTGTAATTTGATAGCATGGGATATGCACAATCTCGGGCCCCCGGCACCTCTCTTTGTTGTAATGACATGTTGTTCCGGCCACGATCCTCCCTTCTGTCAGGAAAAATATATCCGATGACTGAAATTCTTTACTCTTGCACCCATTGGACTTTGTGAGGCATCGAAACTTAGTGGGTTTATACCCTTCATGAATTCCTCCACTGCCCACTCATCCAAAACCACCGGTTGCAACATCCTTTCCTTCTAGAACCGGATCACAAATTCTCGCAGCAGCTCGGACTCACTCTACGAAATTCTGAATATGTCTTCCTTTCAGGACTGCACTTTTCTTGCTCCCACATGGGCCTTAATGAATGAATCTACAAGTATTTCAAAAGAATAAATTGAATGCTCGGGTAAGAGGGAGTACCATGTTAGGGCTCCATTCGTAAGGGTTTCACCAAACTTTTTCAGCAGGACAGACGCGATCTCGTGCTGAGCCATATTGTTTCCTTTCACCGCCATGGTGTAGGTTGTGATGTGATTTTGTGGATCCAAAGACCCATAGTATTTTGGTATGTCTGGCATCTTGAATCTCTTTGGAATTAACTATGGTGATGCACTTGGCTTAAGCGACAACTACATGTACTTTTTTGAATCTGGACCTTTTAGCCCCAAATCTGATTCATCTGAGCATGGAATTCCTTCGCATTCTGATCCATTCCCTCTTTCATTTTTTTCATGAATCTCATGAGTTTTGTTTTGAAGGGATCACTCCCGTTGTTATTTTTGGATTCGTTTCTGGTCCTTCCGACTTCATCAAAACTGACTTCGCCCCTTGCAGTGTTGTTATCGATCCTCTGAACTGCTTGATTTGCGGGAAGACTGAGAAGAATCGGGCCCCTTCCATTCACGTTATTGGAAGCACCTCACAATGCTTGTTTTAAATCCATCATCATATGTACCTGCCTTGAGAGGTGATCCATGATTTCTCTATCTGTTCCCTCAGGAGGTTGACCCTCTCTATGACATGCTCTTCCTCTGCATCATCAGGGGTTGGGTCCCGCACATGCCGAGTATACTGACCTTTCCTAACCAGGGCTGTCTCGTCTCTTTCGTTGCAGGTCTCGCTAATTAAGTCATCACGCTGGAACATTTTTTCCTGTTTAATGCGTTCTTCAACATTGTGTGTGTTGTTGACATCATTACTTGCCATATCTGGTTTATACTAAGGAAATAACTGAAACTTCTTGGTAATAAATGTATGGATCATGGTGTGTGCCAAACTGTTTACCCGTAAAATGGCCATTTGAATTTGTAACGTAGTTTACAGACAAACGAATTGATTTGATCCAAAAATGATAAAGAAATAGAACAAGAAACAAGATTAACGACTGAAATTAAAGAAGATAACGAGTCTGTCTCAAAACTCGGTCTTTCCGAGAGCAGAAATGAAAGCAATGATAAAGTGATGATAAAACTATTAGATTGAACATGAAATAATGAAGTACAGTTTTACGTACAAAATATTTTTTTGTCTTACAAGAATTGTCAATCTGATTCTATAGCTATCCCTAGGGAGACAAGATCCTAAAATCATGCCCCTCTTGAATGAGAATAAAAACGTTTGATGGGTGCATAAAAGATGGCTTTGAACGCAGATATTCTCTATAACGGCTGCTCATTAAATGTTATCCGATGTCAAGCTTTTGAGTTTTTACTATCGATTTTGCCCCCTTCGGGATTCATCTTGTACTGATTACGCACTTCACAATCGTTGCTGATTATTTGTTAATTCAAATTCCATCTGTTCATGGTGCCACATGTCACCTTGCTATTTAGCCATTTGTAATCAACCAATTTCACTCCATACAGTCATTCATTATATTCTTTTTTATTTTAGTTCATGTTCTTGTTGTTAGCATATTGTCTCCAATTTGTCCATACTACTAATGAAATTATTGTTTACTCAAAAAACATTACAACCGAATTTATATTGTGGTTTATAGACAAGCAAATCGATTAGACCCAAAATGATAAATAAATAAGAATGAAGATAAGATTATCGAATGAAATTAAAAGAAATAACAAGCATGACTAAGAACTTATCCTGTCTGATGACAAGAGTGAATGCAAAGTTCACGTGTTCAAATTGAGCATTATACGACAATAGATTATAGATTTTTGTGTACAGTATTTCTTGTGCCTACAATGGATGTTAGTCCTCCTACTATATAGCTTTATTCAGGGACGCAAGATCCTCCAATCAAGTCCCTCTTGAATGAAAATAAAATCATCATTGGTGGGCGTATAACGATTGGCTATAAATGTAGATATTCTCTATAACGGTTGCATATTGAATGTTATCCGATGACTATGTTTTGAAACTTTGTTAGGGGGTGCTCTATCTTTGGGATTCATTCAACATTGATCACGTGCTTGTATGTGGTGCCAACTGTTTTCTGACTCACATACCACCTGTCTTTAGTTCCACGTGTCACTCCATCTTTTGCACAACTGTTATTAACCAATTTTACCCCATACAGATAGTCCCCATACTTTCCGATGACACAACTCTTCTTGGAGGAAAGGTTCCTGAACGGTCTCTGATAATTGAAAGGACGCACGTATTCTCGTAATTAATGACCCGAACACGTGTTGCCCTGTGATTTAGCAAATAATTTTGCCGATTTTCGAGGTAATCATGACCACGAGTTTTTCCTTCTATAACTCTTCCACTAATCATTCTCACTTTTTACTTTTACAGCTCCCTCTTCTTCTTTGAATTTCCTTAGAGCTCTTCTGCAACATTCAATTTTCTGAGTAAAAGATAATGCTCTATAAACATGTCTTCAAACATTGTCGCTCCCGGATATTCTGGCCTCCTCTTTGGTGGAGGTCCAAAGAATAATAAAAGCAAGGAGGTTGACGTTGAGTCTGAACCTCCAAGTGCAAACACCATCATACCACTTCGCCTAAATACCACATCTAATCTTCAAGAACAAAAACCACCTCCAAACACTAAAAGTGATAGGTTATGGCATGTTCGCAGATACCCTTCATCTATTCGCCCTTTTAGCATCCCTGTTGTGAATGAGGAATGCAAGTGGGGTAACATCGAAATTTTCACCCTTAATGTGATAGAGCAAGTTACTTACTCCAAACCAGGGTTTATGTACGTTTACATGTGTCATGACCCAAACTGATGGGCCGCGATGGGCACCCAGTACCTTACTCAACCGAGTACCAACATAACATATCTTTTGTATCTTGCTATCATTGGTAAATGAGACGGAAAATTTGTCGTGAGATAACTAGAATAAAACACGTAATACCAACTTATACATAAGACAAAAATGATCACTCGCACACTGAAGCTACACCGGCAAGGACATACAATCTTTTACATACATGACATATGTCTACAAGTCTCTAAGAGTACATAAGTATCATAAAGGTCGGGACAAGGTCCCACCATACTAAACAATACAGACCAAATTATACTGACAAAATAAGCAACTCCAGAGAAAATGGAACCCACCAACATCTTCCGCTGAAATGATAGCCTACTTGGAGGACTCTCGACCTGTCTATCGGGACTTATGGAAATGAAATGCAGCATACCCAAGCAAAAAGGGACATCAGTACAAATAATGTACTGAGTATGTAAGAAATGAAAATCAATAAATAATAGACATGAGAGAAATATGGAGTAAAAGAATCGACATTTAAGTATGAATAGCACAGTGAATCATTTAATACTTATAAGGTCATGCATATGCATATAAATTTCATACCATGCATAGGTATATGCGTTCATAACATCATCAAGCCTCTGAGGGCATCCAATCATATCATCTCGGCCACTGTGAGCAAAATTATCAATGTATACCAGCTGATCAGGTGGTGGTGCGTATATAACACCGTAACCTTTCTCCTATATATATATATATATATAATTTCATCTGGTCATGGGTCAATGTACATGTATAAATGAATGCAATGCATGAGAAGTACGTCAATAAAAAACTCTCGGAACTTCATAAAACCATTATGCCTCTTATTAATATCATGAAATTTACTTTATCAACTTACGTATTTTCTGAGACCCATGAACAGATGATAGAATAATAGGACACATGGGGAATCAAGAACATAAGCATCTCTAGCATTTATATGAGTAGAGTCATTTATGGAAGTTGTGGATTTGCTCGTTTTGTTTGTATCGTATGGATTATGCCAAAGAGGAATAAGGGATATCCTTCACATACCTAAGTCAATTCTCTTGACAATCCCTCTAACACACGTCAATTCTGACAACACGTAACAGCAGATCGAAGTAGGGAAAATCCGTATGATATTCTTGAGAAAGGTTGTACCTTGCTTTCTTAGAATTGCATCTCACGCATAATAGGATCTTGCATGAAATTTTTTTGAGCATTTTATATGCCATAGCTGATCCATATGATGTCTTTCCCAAAATGAATGAATGAATTTGAAAGGTCCCTTATTATAGCGGTGTGGGCCCCACTTGATAAGGCTTACTTAGCCACCCTAAGATCTCCTAAAATTCCACCTAAATTTCCTAAACCAAGAGTCACTATTTGGTTCTTTATCCAACCTCATGGGCTTCCACGTTGGGAGCCCTTACTCTTTTCCAAATATTCACCCCTTTTTCCTTAATCAACTTTGTTAATCCCCCACTAATCCAATAATTAACCAATTACCCACATAATTAAGAATTATCTCAAATTACTTAAAATACTACTTATTTTTAACATATTTTATACACCTTACTATCATGGTCATATGGTACCTTGTATGGTATTAGTCCATAAATACGGGGTATTGTAGCTTGGACCGTATTTAATCTCAAAATGTCAACCTTCGACGAAATTTATTTTCTTCGATTTACGTAGCCTCTCACCTTTACGAATTTACTCATCACTTGTTTGAAATATCATAATGCTTATAATCTCAAAATTATCTCATTCCCAAACTTACGTCGATTAAATTACCACGAAACTTTAACATACAAAAATGCGGGATGTAACATTATTCCGCCCTTTGGAACATTCGTCCTCGAATGTTGACTGATGCACTTATCATTATCATAACCTATAGTTCTTGCGTATACTTTATTACTCCTCTTTCCATCTAGGAAACTGTTCTATGAATAAATCCAAATGCTAGGGCATCCCCCCCCCCTTAGACTTCTTTCTCACACCACGACTTGTGGTCGAAATCCTTCCAATCTCGTAAATGTTGCTACCTTCATCATGCAGCATGTACGACTCTGACCTTGTAATTGTGCCTATGAAACTCTTTTCTCCTTTTTCCTTCAGTTTTTAGCCAATCTCTAGGCCTTACTTTGTGAACATATATAGAGCTTGACAAGATGTCCCTATGGGCATCTATAAGTACGCTAATATTCTTTTCTCGGTACTTTGTTGAACTTACGAATATTGCTATATATTATTTCATAGACCCGATAATCCATCTGTATGACTTTACTGCATCTAGGTAGGTCATAATGTACCATAACTCTTACTTCGATTTATCATTACTGAGTTCTGCTACCAAACTCTAGGTTACTCTTTCGCTGCTTATCATATATGTATAAGTTGAAGCCCTTTAATGCTTCGTCATGATTGTTCATCTTAAGAATGACGGCCTACTCTCAACTCATACTTTATAACTCTTATCCATCCATTTTTTATTCACCTTAATATTGATCTATAATCTATCATTGATAACTTGACCTTTGATGTAACGTTGTCACTAGGGCTTATGTCTCATCGGGGAATATCTGAAATGATTAAACTGATCCACCAGGGGTGATACCATGCTTCCATAACTGTATTTCATATCATCCCAATGTGATTCACCTTGCGTGGGTATTTTAATCCTGTACAATTCATGAAATCCTTTTTTTTTAAATAATTACTCAATCGAGGGCTCAAACGCCATCCTTTATTTATCACAATTAAACCCTCATTCTACTACCAGGGAAGCATTCCATCTCTTCTAAATGCTACTTGTCTTAGACTCCTTTGAGTTCATACAGGTTGTACTGAGCTTTGTGTAACTTAGAGAAACCATCATCTCTTCTTGTTTTCATGGGCTTAATCCCAAGGACTTATCAATTCTTGTCACCTTCTCACTCGACGTTAATTATCCTAACTCATGTCTTCTCAAAACCTTGTCACTCTACCATACATTAGCTTGCGACCTACACATATCCATTTATAATACTCACAACCCTTCTTCAACTTTCTTGCACCATAGATTTCCTTATGTTATTCTGTAACATCAAACGGGACATCACAACATCTCAAACTCTTCTTTACTCTCTTAACTAGACCTCTCGATACCTAGAATTCATAGGCTGGGAAATATGCCACTGACGACGCCGCTATCATTCTTGGATACTGAATCCCGACGCTTCTAGCCTTCTATCTGAAGCATGGACTATTCACAACCTTCTGCATTTGAGTATCCCGTACGTTGTTCACCTTTACCTTACTTACCTTAAAATCTCGCATCATATCTTTTATCTCTTTCATGACCTCCCTTCCACATAGGTGTAATTCATATCATAATCCGGTGGAAGCTTCATACTGACTTCTTATAAGGCTGGTACTCTTCTAACTGGATTTATCGTAAAGTTGTTATAGAATATGGCTACTGTACTATCTCTTTTGTTCCTCTGATATTAAGAGTGATTCTGCAATGTTCTCAATCATGATGTCTATAATTTTCTTGGTCCCAATAATCAAACTCCTGATTTACTTAGTTGATGTAACTCTTTAGTTTCCTCTTCCTTCTAATCAACTTTTATGTAGGCTTAAGCTATCTTCCAATCTGGGGCTCATGGTATTAGTTATAATTTTAGCCTTCTGTGGACGCTAAGGAATATCCATGATACAATCTTCTAACAATTCAATCCTTTGTCTATGACCTGGAATTAATTCTTTCTTTTAACTTATACTAAAGTGCATTCATAACGTAACTAACTCTGGATCATCGATTGAATAATTCCATTCGTTCCTTCTCAACTTTCTTTAAATGTAAGCAATTACTTTTCATGGTCGTTCTGCCACTTGTTGCATGAATACTTGGCTTATCTTAGTGCCCACACATATTAGAATTCCATACAACAAATATGATCTTGAATATCACCTTTTGATTTTTTTTCTTCCCGTTCATTAGCCACGGTAGGTTCCACTTTCTTATAGAGTGCATACAATGTTGTTGTGAAACTGTTGTTACAAGACCATTTCTTCTTTAAGTTACTATGTTTAAGGTTGAAGCCTTCTTCCTTATTTTCTTAGCTAGTCTTTCATTGTAGTACTTAGGGAGGACGTTCTGACTCTTGTAAAGCTGTGAGCTTGTTACATTATATACTCGACGGAATTTTGGATGTCCTTCCTTGCCTATAATTATCAGTAGTTACTTATTTTCACGCCCTTGTGCTTGTAGGTTTTCTTCTGAACTAATATTTTAACTGTCTTCCTAGTGGCATTCTCTTTTATTTCCGTAACACTCATACGGTACCTTTAACTACCCCAAACCCTATCTGAATATTTCTCAAGGATCACGATGTCACATCTGCGAGACTGAATTTCCCGTGTTGGGGTTCACTATGTCTATCTTGCACGATCTGTTAATTTGCTTGTATCCTCTTGTCTCGCCATAACTAAGTTCTTGCTGAATTAACTACTAACTACTCGTTGGTCCATACTCATATCTATATTTCACGTGATCTCTTTTGGGATATGTCCCTAACTTGCCTCTCGCACTGGCTCCTTATTTATTACTAACATCTTGGGAAGGAATCCTTACTTCCTTTCTTTGACGTCGTGCTTGCATAATGTTCTGGAATCGTAGCATCTGTAGGATTCGGATAAGTGCAATCTCATTCCTTTTTTATTTTTATTGCATTCTTCCTTTACTATTCCATAGTTACTAGAACTACTTAATTCTGTCTTAATACCACATCACTCCATATTCCCCCCCTTTAGGGGAGTACTAAGATTTAGTATTACGACGAGATACCTATAGATGTTTTACCTCTTCCTCTTAGACATATTTTCACATCATCGATGATCCTTACTCACCTTGCGGTAATCAGTTTGTACCAAGGATAACAAATTTCCTTACTCGCGAGGGTGACACTTAGTATAATGGCACATACAGTCCCTTAAGCTTAACTTTGCTCACATTGCTTGCTTTAGGAAAGGATCTTCTTGAATGACCTTTAAAGGTTATTCTTCTGTCGTCCATTCTATTATTGTCGGAATGCTATCTCTAAATTTCTCTCGATGCCGACTATTATCAAATCACTCAGTCCCTAATTCATGTTTAGTGTATCTTGTTCACCAGTACATACTGATTTCTGTTACTCTGGGGTCTAACTTTTCCTTTTGGTAGTCGCGTTGGAGTCACGAACTTATTTCTCGAAATGAGGATATGACTTTATGACTGTTACACCCCATGTTTTTGTGCATGGAAATACGCCATAAGTAAATTGATATAAGCTCGGAAATGAGATGTCACATCCCGCATTTTTCATATGTCAAAGTTTCGTCGTAAGTTAAGCGACATAAGTTTGGGAATGAGATTATTTTGGGATTATAAGTATTATGTTATTTCAAACAAATGATAAATAAATTCGTGAAGGTGATAAGGTAAGCAAATCGAAGAAGATGAGTTTCTTCGAAGTTTGATAATTTTAGATAAAATACGGTCCAAGTTATAATACCCGGTACTTATAGACTAGTGCTATACAAGGTAACACATGACCATGATAGTGAGGGGTATAAGGTTTGCTAAAAATGAATAGTATTTTAAGTAATTTGAGATAATTCTTAATTACCTTAATAAATGATTAAATGTGGGGATAATTATGGTATTAATTGTGATAATTAAGTGTATAAAGATCTCCTTTGGGGATACCACATGGCATTAAGCCATGCCAAAGTGGAAAAATGTGGATGATGAGTCAAAAGACATAAAGTTTCCTTGATTCACGTTCTCCTTTGGATAATTTAGAGATAGGACATAAGTTGAATTGGTTGGTTACTTATTTGGGAATTAATTTAGAGAATAGGAAAAGCAACATTGCTTATTTGGTTTCTCATTTGATAACGTGTCTTGCAAAGACCAACAAAGTTGGATACTCTGGTAGATGGAATTTTCTTTCTCAAGGGGATTCGTATGAACCCTCATAATGCTATAGTAGCGTAAATGCGATTCTAAGGGAACACGGTACAATATTTCTCAAGAATATCATATGGATTTCTCCCCACTTCAATCCGTCGTTACGTGTTTTGTCACAATTGGCATGTGTCAGAGAGATAATCAAGAGAATCGGCTCAGGTATGTTAAGGCTATCCCTTCTTTCTTTTTGGCATGATCTATACGATACAAACGAAACGAGCAAATGCACAACTTCCATAAATGACTCTATTCATAGAAATGCTAGAGATGTGTATATTCTTGTTTTCCCATAAGTCTTATTATTTTTCACGACCCAAACTGGAGGATCATGACTAGCACCCGGGCCATACTTGCCGAGCGCCAACGTACATTTTATCTAACCGTCTTTATTATCTTTAAGGGACACGAGATCAGTATAAATGGTAGATATGGATCATGAACAATCAACAATGAAATATAATGGCATGAACATACATTACATAGATGACAAGACTGCTAAGAAACTACATATAAGGTACGAGCTACAACACTGCCATGAAAGACTATACACAAAAAATTAGCCAACAAGGCATACCAAACTATACATGAATCGACACTTGTCTATGAGCCTCTAAAGGAACATAAGTGATGCAACATTGCCGGAACAGTGCCTTGACATACCCATAATATCTATAACAAAAATACATACAAAGACCACGACAAGTCCGAAGAAGGGATCTTGCCAATAACCGCTGAACTGGGAAGCCTACTTTGGTAGGGGAGCTGCGTTTACCTGTCTATCAGGATCTGCAGCACGACATGCAACATCCACAAATCAAAAGGACGTCAGTACGAATAAAGTACTGAGTATGTAAGGCAGGAAAGCATAAGTAAGAACAGTAATATAAACAGGGATAGAGTATATACAACCTCTAACATTTGGGTACCATTAAGGGCTACTAACATTAAATGTGTGATACATACACATATATACATAAACTTTTAAAACATACGCCTCTGTGGGCAACATCATCATATCGTACCCGTCCGTAATAGGCTCGGTAAAACGTACCTGGCCACATGGAGCTCGGTAAAACCCAATTGATCGGTGGTTGCACAATAGGTGTCATACTCGGCCGACTATAGCGCGGCTCGGTAGAGTAATATATATATATATATATATATATATATATTAATTATTAGGACTAACTCTTCATCAAGAATCTTATAAGAATCAAGAAGTACCAACAACATTAATAACATAAGAATAAGAGAAGCAACCTCAACATCAGTTGTTCCATAAGAAGGGAAACAATGTAAGTATTGCTAGATTCTAAGAGTAGAGTATCTTTGGAAGCTCGTTCACTCCATTATGTATAATCGAAGTCTTGCAAAAGAAGGAAAGGGACAGCCTCACATACCTTGTATTTATACTACCAAACCTCAAGATATGCAAATGTCACGATTCCTTAATCTACAATAAAAGAAACGACACTATCGTTATCGTTCAAGCATCGTAACTATTATGTATCGACCATAACATATTTTATGATAAAACGTACAGACCCTCCTCTATATATATGACTTCACAGAAGTCAAAACAATTACCAAACAGCCCAACACACCGCAATCTCTTCATACACAAAACAACCACCGTAGTAGTGTCAAACGACCCGGAAATGTTTCGACGAACGACCAGAACATAACCCTACATCTATATGGTGTTTCTCCACACCCTTCCTTCTCCAAAACTCCACAAAACATTAGTAAAACATGCATCCCAACAGCAACACAAAACAGTCCGCTACAAGTGAATAACTCAAACTTACGACTTCCGATCACCGTCCCGTGAGTTCGTACAAGTATTGAACGAATTACCATGAATTTATAGAAGAAAAAATGGATTAAAGAGATAAGTAAACTTACCTTACTTGTTGGATAACTCAAGCCTTATCTTGGTTCTTCAAACTCTAGGTTTAACCCCCAATTAGAACTTGAAAGAGAGAAAATCAATTAGGGTTTGTGGATAGTTTTTGGGAGGAAGTTTGCAGGGGTTTAGGTCTGGTTATTTGTGATATATAATGAGGGTAATATTGCAGGATATAATACTTTAAATTGGCTCTTTGGCCGACCCGAAATTGCCTCTTTTTAGGCTCTCATTTAACCAAGTAGGTGACATACCTACTTGTCACCTAGCAACATGTGTAGTCTCGCAACATCACATATATCTCTCTACTACGATGTCGTATTGAATAAACGGTTTAATGCGTTAGAAACTAGAGTCATAGATATTCAATTTGGTGGGTAGATCACCCGTATTTCCTAGTAAATTGGGATAAAAGCTTAGTAACATTTGACCTAAAGTTTAAATAAAATTATGAACATAAGTTGCGACAACTTTTGTCGACTTTTGTTTCATAAATCGTTTGACTTCAGTACTTATGATACGAATATTATATGATTAAAATACCTTAAAACACGACCTCTTGAGAATATTAAGCACCCCTAGGTTTACCCAAAAATATGGGTTACAACATCCTTGATTCGTTTAACTTCTAATACTTGTTAATCACCCTTATACACTCGTGTATCATTTAAGACCAATAGGATTAAATTCTTATCATCTCAAAGATAATCTCTTCTCAGATTTACGTCGACTAACTTATGGCATGAACCAACGTAAATGAATATGGGTTGTAAAACCCTCCCCCCTTAGGGACATTCGTCCTCGAATGTAAGGGTTTATGGGGAGCCTAACTCATCGTTGAATCCAATGGAAATTTCTTGCCGAGTTTCCCCTATAAAATGGATACTATCCAAACTTGCAAGCAGTTAAACCCAACATATAGTCTCACAAGGATATACCAAGCATTATGGACATGTACATTATCTGTATATCACCATTTTGTATTAAGGAAGAGTATTCTCAAGATACTACTTACCTCATAGAGCCATTTCACCTTGTAATGCATCATGCGTCCCCCCGACATCCTCGTTATCTTGAATCTGGAATACGTGAGGGTATTTAGACTTCATCTCCTCTTCTGCTTCCCATGTAATTTCTTCCATGTTCTTGTTCCTCCACAATACTTTGACGGTAGCTACATCGTTTGTCCTCAGCTTGCGAACTTGTCGATCCAATATAGCCACTGGCACTGCTTCATATGAAAGATCCTCTGTAACTTGTACATCTTTGATAGGTTCGACACGAGAATTGTCTCCAATACATTTCCTCAACATAGATACATGGAATACCGGGTGGACAAATTCCAATTCGGATGGCAATTCTAACTCATAAGCAACCTGTCCAATTCGTCGAAGAACTTTTTACGGACCGAAATACCGCGGACTCGGCTTACCCTTATTCCCAAAATGCATAACACCCTTCATCAGCGATATCCTCAGGAAAACCCAATCACCAACCTCAAACTCCAGATCACGACGTCAGACATCAGAATAAGACTTTTGCTTGCTTTGCGCCGTCCTCAGCCGCTCTTGTATCAGTTTCACCTTCTCAATGGCTTGGTGAATCAAATCTGGCCTATATAGTTCTGTTTCACCAACTTCGAACCATCCAAGTGGTTATCTACATACCCTCCCGTATAGTTCCTCGTACGGAGCCATTTTAATGCTGGAATGAGAGTTATTATTGTAGGAAAATTCTCTGAGTGGAAGATGTTCATCCCAATTCCCCTTGAAATTCAGAACACATGCTCGTAGCATATCTTCAAGTGTATGAATGGTACGTTCAGCATGTCCGTCAGTTTGTGGATGGAATGCAGTGTGTAGATTCACTTGTGTGCCTAAACCTTTATATAAAAAAACCTCCAAAAGTTAGCCGCATACTGCGCTCCTCGGTTTGATATAATAGATATCGGCACAACATGAAGCCTAACAATGTCCTTGATATACAACTTCCAATAATCTTCAGCTGTGTAAGTTGTCTTAACTTGCAGAAAATGGGCACATTTTGTAAGTCCATCAACTATCACCCATGTGGAGTCAAACTTATGATAAGAGCGACGTAACCCAATAATGAAGTCCATATTAATCACCTCTCATTTATAGATTGGAATCTCTATATTCTGAAGCAATCCACTAGGTTTCTGATGTTCGATTTTTACTTGTCGACAATTAGGACACTGGGCTACAAATTCTGCAATTGACTTCTTCATGTTATCCCACCAATACTGCTCCTTAACATTATGATACATCTTTGTCGAGACGGGATGGATGGAATATCGGGATTGATGAATCTCAATCATAATCTTCTCTCTCAACCCCGCCACATCAGGTACACATAATCGGCCCTGGTATCTCAGTGCGCCATCTGCTCTGATTTCAAAAGCCTTAATTTTACACTGTTGAATGCTCTCTCTCAATCGTACTAAGGTAGGATCTTCATATTTCTGTTCTTTTACCTCGGCTACCAAAGATGATTCTGATGTATTTTTTACAGTAACCCCTCAGAAATCAAAGTCTAACAATCTAATTATCACATTGGCTATATGATGAAGCTCTTTAGTCAACCCCTGTCTACCTGCCTCAATGTGTACTAAGCATCCCATTGACTTACGACTGAGAGCGTCTTCCACAACATTGGCTTTACCGGTATGGTACAATATCTCGACAATGCAATCTTTCAGTAATTCAAGCCACCTACGTTGCCTCAAATTCAACTTCTTCTGCTTGAAGATGTATTGTAAACTCTTGTGATTTGTGTAGATGTCAACATGGACGCCGTATAAGTAGTGCCGCCATATCTTCAAAGCATATATTACTGCAGCCAATTCCAAATCATGGGTCGGGTAATTCTTTTCATGCTTCTTCAATTGTCTTGATGCATAAGCAATCACCTTCCGAGGTTTCATCAATAAGCACCCCAAACCTATACTTGAGGTATCACAATATACCACATAACCTTTTTTTCCTTCTGGGAGAGTGAGCACTGGCGCAGATGTCAATCGATTCTTTATCTCCTGAAAACTTCGTTCACAAACGTCAGTGTCACGCCCCGAAATCCCACCTTTGGGCTGTGATGGCGTCTAACGTTGAACCCGCTAGACACGCCAACGTGTACAGTTAAACTAACATGATAATACCGAAATAACAGGATAAGCTAAAAATAGTTCACAACTTAACAGCGAAAATAGCTAAAGTTTCAAAGCTAAGTAAAGACAACCTAATACAGCATTGCAATAATTTCCCAAAACCTGGAGTCACAAACTCACGAACTATCTATAGGAGTGCTAAATACAAAGTCTGAAAGAAAATACATGACTGTCTCTGAGAAGAGGAAAAACAAGACAGAAATGAAGAGTTAGGGATAGGAGAGACGCCAAGGCCCACGAACGCCAGCGGGTATACCTTGAAGCCTCTATGGTGAAGTGAAGGAGACTCCCTCAACGTTGTCTACCGGGTCCGAGTACGGGATCTGCACAATAGTAAGATGTGCAGTGTATCATCAGTACAACCGACCCCATGTATTGAGTAAGAGTCGAGCCTAACCTCGGCGAAGTAGTGACAAGGCTAGGACACGACAATGAAACGTACCTGTGCAGTTCAATAGTATAGTAGAAACTAAACAAGAATACAATTACAGGGAAGAACATGCTTGGGGTAAGAGGTAGCAAATACTGAAATGACGGAAAGGAAAACAACAGTCTAAAATATCCGAAAATAATAACGGGTATTGACAACACAAATTAAAACAATGAAAATAAACGGCACGGCATGTCCCCTCGTGCATAATAATATAAAATATGGCACGAAATATCCCTTCTTTCATAAACAACATAAACAAGGCACGGAAATTTCCCCTCGTGCATAAAACATAACAATCACGGCACAGAATGTCCCCTCGTGCATAAAACATCACAATCACGGCACGGAATGTCCCCTCGTGCATAAAACATCACAATCACGGCACGAAATGTCCCCTCGTGCATAACAATATAAAATACGGCACGGCATCACCCTTTGTGCTTTTACACTCTTCCTCACAAAAACAATGACAATATCAATGGCAAGGAATACAGCATAGTGGAAATACAATTCAAAATCATCCGGCAAGGGGAAAGTATCAGTCAATATCGTAACGATTGCCCGTTAAGGGTCTCAGCTATAACCAATCATTTCAAATACATCCTTTACAATTGGGTTCTCAATCGAACCAATACATCATGAGTTCATCAATCAGGGTTTTCAACATTAATCAACTTCCAAGCAGAGACAATTGCATATTATAACAAACATGGAAGTAATAATAAGGTTTTTATCGAAAATAGAGTCACGGGCATGCTTGACACAATGCATAGGTACTCGTCACCTCACCTATGCATTGAACATGATAAACACTTAACACATAGCATACAATACATATTCCCTCACCATAGTTAGGCAAGACACTTACCTCGGGTCCAAAAATAGCAATCAAGCCTCTAACACCGCCTTTCCTTTTGAATTCAACCTTGGAACAACAATATCTAGATATAATTAACTTAAGTATATCAATAATGACTCCAAAGAAAATCGATCCCATAGCCTAATTATCCATTTCTTAGCATTCTTCCAAAAATACCAAAATCCGATCCCGGGCCCGCTCGCTCGGATTCAAATAATTCTCTAAGGGGACACTCACTCAAAGCCTAAGGATCATTAATATACCATTCTTACTTGATTTCATGGCCAATTCACAGAAAATTTTCAAATGGTTACAAGTTCTAGGTTATTACCCAAATTCTTGATTTTTGCACTAATTTATGTAGTTAATCAAGCTAGAATCCATGCATGAAGCAAATTTTTGAGTAGAGTTCACTTACCTTAGAAGACCAGGTCGTTAGCCCTTAACAATGGAGGAAAATCGCCCAAGGAAGAAGAAAGAAATGAGAAAAATGGGTTTGAAACTCGTATATAAAACACACTGTCTGCGTAGTGATTCCGCACCTGCGGCTCGAGGGCCGCAAGAGCTGTCCCGCACCTGCAAGGGAAATCTCGTGCCTGCGAAAATGGGCTGGGGAGCATGGGCCCACGCTTGCGGAGTGGAGACCGCACCTGCGGATCCGCTCCTGCGGAATATTTTCCGCACCCGCGATAATTGGCCAGGCCATTGGGTAATCGCACCTGCAATGCTGGGGACCGCAGGAGCGGTCCCGCACCTGCGACTAGGCAACTGCACCTACGGTCACACTAGAACAGGTGCACCAACAGCTATGTTTGCTGGTTTTTAGCCCCGTTAGGTGCCCGGAAGGCACTTGGGCCCACCCGAGCCCTAGTTCAAATGTACTAACGAGTCCCAAATCACAACACGAACTCGCCCAAGCCTTCGAAACACCCAAACAACGCTAAAACCCAAAATCACACCCCCAAACCCCAAGAACCAAACTTAGGAACTTTAAGTTTTCTAGACTTCGCTAACAATGTGCCAAACTGACCTATACAACTCGGAATGACACCAAATATACACACGACTTCCAAAATCATCCTACAAACTTATTCGACTAATTAAACCACTAAAATAACATCAAAACAAGGAATTAAACCTCAAAACTCATAAAATTTTCTTAAAACTTCATAAAGCTCAAACATTCCAATTTCGATCCGTACCACGTCATTTCAAGTCTGTTTTACACCAAATTTCACATACAACTCGCATAAAATATATTAAACCTGTTCTGGGCTTCAAAACCATAATATGGGCCCAGTAACGCAGATTTTACCTCAAAGTTTATTATCAAAAGTCTTTCTTATTTTCAAAAAAAAAATTCTTTAAAAATTCATTTCTCGGGCTTGGGACCTCGGAATTTGATTCCGGGCATACATCCAAGTCCCATATTTTCCTACGGACCCTCCGGAACCGTCAAATCACGGGTCCGGTTCCGTTTACAAAAAATGTTGACCAAAGTCAAATTTATTCTAATAATTATCAAAATTCAACAGTTCAACCCATTTCCACATAAAGACTTCTCGGCTACGCGCTCGGGTTGTGCACGCATAACGAGGTAAGATTAATGGAGGCTTTCGGGACCTCGGAACAAAGTTTCTGCTAAATTACACAAGATGACCTTTTGGGTCATCACAGCCAGACCACTGGAACTTAGTATCTTTCTGTGTTAACTTAGTCAATGGTGCTGATATAGAGGAAAACCCTTCTACAAATCGCCTATAATATCCTGCTAGCCCCAGGAAGCTGCAGACTTCTGATAGTGTTGTAGCTCTCGGCCAATTCTTTACTGCATCGATCTTTTGAGTGTCGACACTAATACCCACGTCAGATATCACATGGCCAAGGAATGCTACTGAGTTCAGCCAAAATTCACATTTTGATAGCTTAGCATATAACTTACGATCTTGAAGCGTCTGTAATACTATCCGCAAGTGGGTCGCATGTTCCACCTCCAAACGAGAATACACCAAAATGTCATCAATGAATACGATCACGAACACATCAAGATAGGGCCTGAATACAGTATTCATGAGATCCATAAAAGTTGCTGGGGAATTTGTTAGCCTGAACAACATCATCAAGAACTCAAAGTGCCCATATCTTGTACGGAAAGCCGTCTTTGGAATATCCTTCTCCTTAATCCTCACCTCATGATACCCTGAACGTAAGTCAATCTTGGAGAAATACTTGGCACCCTGGAGTTGGTCAAACAGGTCGTCAGTCCTTGGAAGTGGATACTTGTTCTTTATAGTAAACGTATTCATCTGTCGATAATCAATACACATCCTTAACGACATGTCTTTCTTCCGCACGAACAAGACTGGCGCACCCCAAGGTGAAGTGTTAGGCCTAATAAAGCCCTTATCCAGCAAGTCCTTCAATTGCTCCTTAAACTCTTGCAACTTTCTGGGGCCATCCTGTATGGAGGAATATATATGGGTTGAGTGTCAAGAAATACATCAATGCTAAACTCAATCTCCCATTCAGGAGGAAGGCCTGGGAGTTCATCTGGGAAAATATCTGGAAATTCATTGACCTCGGGGATTGATTGTAGAGTAGGCGGCTTCGCCTCTGCATTCCTAATGTGAACGAGATGATAAATGTAACCTCTTAAGAGCATCTTCCTTGCCTTAAGATAGGAAATAAACCTACCTCTCAACGTAGCAATGTTCCCTTTCCATTCGATGATGCGTTCATCAGGAAATTGAAACCTAACCATCTTCTTACGACAATCAACATTTGCATAGCATGAGGTCAACCAGTCCATTCCCATTATCACTTCGAAATCAACAATTTCTAATTCAAATAAATTTGCCGAAGTTTGACAACTACAAATCATCACTGTGCAACCTCTAAATACCCTTCTAGCAATCACAGAATCTCCCATAGGAATAGATACCACAAGTGGTTTACTTATCAATTCAGGTTGAATGCCAAACTTATTAGCCACAAAGGGTGTAACATATGAGAATGTAGATCCCGAATCAATAAATGTATATACATCGTAAGAAAACACAGACAATATACCTGTAACAACATACTGAGACGACTCGAGGTCCTATCGACCTACTAGAGCATAGGTTCGATTATGAGCACCACTCGAACTCGGCATTGAACCTCTACCTCTACCATGACCTGTCGACTGTTGAAAACCCCGTGCTGGAGGTCGAACTAATGAGGAAGAACCAGACACAGATCCAGTTGGCTGAGCCATACCACCACCTTCTCTGTTAAGACAATCCCGCATCATATGGCCAGGATGTCCGCAAGAATAGCACGCATCAGAACCTCAATGGCACAGTCCAAAGTGGGTCTTGCTGCACTGATCACAATGGGGTGTTGGGGGTCTCTTCTGACTAGTATCCCTATGATATTGCGATCCTTATGCCCGCGAACTCTGACCTGGACCAGAATAGGTAAATCGATCATACTGAGGCCTCTAAAACTGTGGAGGAGCACTAGCTACAGGTGGCGCTGCACTCCTCGAAGATTGGGGCCTAACACTACCTCTGAAGTCATGAGAATACGCTAAAAATATCGCCCGCTTATGTTGGCCCCTATCTTGCTCCCTATCTTCCCTTTGCTGGAGCTTACGATCCTCTAGGGTCTTGGCATAAGCCTGAATACGAGAAATATCCATGCCCTGCACCATGGAGGCTGTCATGCACTCATTTATCAGATGTGGTCCCAACCCGTTCATGAACGTATGCACCCTATAACTTATCTCGGTCACCATATGAGGAGCATACCTCGCTAAAGAATCAAACTGCATACTACACTATTGCACACTTATATTACCTTGTCTAAGGTTCAAGAACTTATCAGCTCTAGCTCGTCGTATCTCAACTAGAAAATAGTGACGAAGAAAGGCCTCAAAAAACTCCTTCCACACAGCTGGAGGGGCGTTCAGACCCCTGGATCTCTCCCAATTATCATACCAGAAAACCGCTAAATCCCGTAATCGATAAGAAGTCAACTCTACTGCCTATGTATCTGTAGCATGCATAAACTGCAGTGTACGATGAACCTGGTCAATACAAGTCTGCGGGTCCTCCTTGGGGTCTGATCCAGTAAACACTGGAGGGTCTAGATTAATAAAATCACAAACTCTTGTACTATCCGGTTTATCAACAACACTGGTATTCTGCCTCTGAGCCTGAGTAACTACCAAGCTAGTCAACAACTGCACCGCACTCTGCATATCCTGGTCTGTAGGGCCAGACGGAGGAACTGTTGGTGATGGCTGCCTCCTATTATCCTCTGGATGAGACAGAGTAGATGAGGTATGAGATGGAATCTCACTCTGAGCCTCTCTTTGGCCTGCTCTGGCTTCAGTCACCTGACTAGTACCCTCTCTCGCAGCTATATCAAGCCATCTACTAATCGCTTGCTTCCTAGTCGAAGGCATCGCTGAAAGAAAACAAGGTTAATATTAGAGGAATACTAAAGACTCAACTCTAGGCACGATCTAGATTCAGGAAGAAGGTAACAACCATAGATGTCATGTAGTCTCCTGATTATAAATGTAGTACATCCATAATCAAGACTCTACTATACACGACTCATAGACAATCCCTAGGAAAGACTTGCTCTGATACCAAATTTGTCACGACCCAAACTGGAGGATAATGACTAGCACCCGAGCCATACTTTTCGAGCACCAACGTACATTTTATCTAACCTTCTTTATTATCTTTAAGGGCAACGAGATCAATATAAATGATAGATATGGATCATGAACAATAAACAATGAAAGATAATGGCATGAACATACATCACAAGGGATGACAGACTACTAAGAAACTACATATAAGGTACGAGCTACAACGCTGCCATGAAAGACTATACAACAAAAATTAGCCAACAAGGCATACCAAACTATACATGATTCGACACCTGTCCATGAGCCTCTAAAGGAGCATAAGTGATGCAACACTGCCGGAACAGGGCCTCGACATACCCATAATATCTATAACAAAAATGCATACCAAGACCACGGCAAGTTCGGAGAAGGGATCTTGCCAATAACCGTTGAATTGGAAAGCCTACTGTGGTGGGGGAGCTACGTCTACCTGTCTATCAGGACCTGCAGCACGACATGCAGCATCCAAAAATAAAAAGGACGTCAGTACAAATAAAGTAGTGAGTATGTAAGGCAGGAAAGCATAAGCAAGAACAGTAATGTAAACAGGGATAGAGTATATACAACCCTTAAAATTTGGGTACCTCTGAGGGCTACTAACATGAAATGTGTGATACCTACACATATATACATACACTTTTAAAATATACGTCTTTGTGGGCAACATTATCATCATATCGTACTCGGCCGTATTAGGCTCGGTAAAACGTACCCGTCCACGTGAAACTCGGTTAAACCCAATTGATCAGTGGTTGCACAATAGGTGTTGTATCCGGCCGACTATAGCGAGGATCGGTAGAATAGAATATATATATATATATATATATATATATATATATATTATTCCAATGTAGCACTCATTGGAATCATATTTTGAACCTTTCGGAGTGATATAAGGTCGATATTCTCCGAACACGTTATTAGGACTAACTCTTCATCAAGAATCTTATAAGAATCAGGAAGTACCAACAACATTGATAACATAAGAATAAGATAAGCAACCTCAACATCAATTGTTCCATAAGAAGGGAAACAATGTAAGTACAGCTAGCTTCTAAGAGTAGAGTATCTTTGGAAGCTCGTTCATTGCATTATGTATAATCGGAATCGTGCAAAATAAGGAAAGGGACAACCTCACATACCTTGTACATATACTTCCCAACCTCAAGTTATGCAAATGTCACGACTCCTTAATCTACAATAAGAGAAACGACACTATCTTTATCGTTTAAGCATCGTAACTATTATGTATCGACCATAACATATTTTACGATAAAATGGAAAGAACCTCCCCTATATATATGACTTCACACAAGTCAAACCAATCACCAAACAGCCCAACACATCGCAATCTCTTCATACACAAAACGACCACCGTAGTAGTGTGAAACGACCCTAAAATTTTACGACGAACAACCAGCCCACCACCCTACATATATATGGTGTTTCTCCATACCCTTCCTCCTCCAAAACTCCACAAAATAGTAGTAAAACATGAAGCCCTACAGCAAGACAAAATAGTCCACAAAACAGTTCACTACAAGGGAATAACTCGAACTCACGGCTTTCGATCACCGTCCCGTGAGTTCTTACAAGTATAGAACGAATTACCATGAATTTACAGAAGAAAAAATTGATGGAAGAGAGAAGTAAACTTACCTTACTTGTTGGATAACTCAGACCTTGTCTTGGTTCTTCAAACTCTAGGTTTTATCCCCAATTAAAACTTGAAAGAGAGAGAAAATCATTTAGGGTTTGTGGATAATTTTTGGGAGGAATTTTGCAGGAGTTTAGGTCTGTTTATTTGTGATATATAATGAGGGTTATATTGCAGGAGATAAGCCTCTAAATGGGCTCTTTGGCCGACCTGAAATTCCTCTTTTTGGTCTCTCATTTAACCAAGTAGGTGACACACCTACTTGTCACCTAGCAGCATGTGCAGTCTCCAAACAATTCATATATCTCTCTACTTTGATGTCCTATTGATAAATGGTTTAATACTTGGAAACTAGACTCATATATCTTCAATTTGGTGGGTATATCACCCCGTAATTTCCAGTAAATTGGGAGAAAAGCTTAGCAATATTTGACCTAAATTTTAAATAAAATTATGAACATAAGTTGCGACAACTTTTGTCGACTTTTGTTTCATAAATCGTTTTACTTGAAGACTTATGATACGGATATTATGCGATTCAATTACCATAAAACATAACCTCTTGAGAATATTAAGCACCCCTAGGTTTACCCAAAAATACAGGTTACAACATCCTTGACTCGTTTAACTTGTAATACTTGTTAATCACCCTCATTATTTGTGATATATAATGAGGGTTATACTACAGGAGATCAGCCTCTAAATGGGCTCTTTTGGCCGACCCAAAATTTCCTCTTTTTGGTCTCTCATTTAACCAAGTAGGTGACACACCTACTTGTCACCTAGCAGCATGTGCAGTCTCCAAACAATACATATATCTCTCTACTCCGATGTCCTATTGATAAATGGTTTAATACGTTGGAAACTAGACTCATAGATCTTCAATTTGGTGGGTATATCACCCTGTAATTTCAAGTAAATTGGGAGAAAAGCTTAGTAACATTTGACCTAAATTTTAAATAAAAATATGAACATAAGTTGCGATAACTTTTGTCGACTTTTGTTTCATAAATCGTTTGACTTCAAGACTTATGATACGGATATTATATGATTCAATTACCTTAAAACACAACCTCTTGAGAATATTAAGCACCCCTAGGTTTACCCAAAAATACAGGTTACAACATCCTTGACTCGTTAACTTGTAATACTTGTTAATCACCCTTATACACTCTTGTATAATTTAAGACCAATTGGATTAACTTCTTATCATTTCAAAGGTAATCTCTTCTCAGATTTACGTCGACTAACTTATGGCATGAACCAACGTACGTGAATATGGGTTGTAACATTATTCTATTGTCTGTTCATGGGTCTTAGAAAATACTTAAGTTGATAAAGTTGATTTCATGATATTAATCATAGGCATAATGGTCTTATGACACTCCGAAATATTTTATTAACGTACTTCTCATGCATTGCATTTATTTACATTGACATGACCAGATGGCGTTAGATACGCATGTGTATATATATATATATATATATATATATATATATATATATATATATGTGTGTGTGTGTGTGTGTATGTGTGTGTGTGTGTGTGTATATGTGTGTGTGTGTGTATGGGAAAATATTACGGTGTTATATACGCACCACCACCTGATCAGCTGGTATACGTTGATGACTTTGCCCACAGTGGCCAAGATAATATGATGGGATGCCCTCAGAGGCTTGATGATGTTATGAAAACATGTACCTATGCACGACATGACATTCATACACGTATGCATGACACTATAAGTATTTCATGATTTATAGAGTTATCCAGACTTACAGGTTGAGTCATGTACTCCATGTTTCTACCATGTCTTTTATATACTTATTTATGTGCCTTACATACTCGGTACATTATTCATACTAACATCCTTTGTTGGGGACACTGCATTCATGCTTACAGGTATATACAATCAGCTTGACGAGCCCTCATAGTAGACAAGGTTAGCATTCGACGAAGGATCGGTAAGACTCTACCTAATTCGGAGGGAAACCGAGTCTATGAGTCATCATGTCAGAATTTTGCTACATACTTATTGTTAAGTTGGTACCCTGTCCCATTTGATGTCTAATACTCTTATAGGCTTTGTAGACAGAGGTTCATTTTTTACATTATGTTAGAGGCCTTGACGGCCCACATGTATTCATGTTTTAAGAAATATGGTTCATTGATACAGTGATTTCCCACTTATAGTTATACATTACGAGTTGTGGCCATGTTGGCCCAGTTTACCAATGATTGCATGATAAGAAAGATACGTTATGTTGGTACTCAGTTGAGTAAGGTATTAGGTGCCCATCACGGCCCATCGGTTTGGGTCATGACAAAAATACTATCAGAGCAGTTATGTCCTAGGGAGTCTACAAGTCGTGTCTAGTAGAGTTTTTTTTATGGGCTTATCGTGCACCACACTTATAAGTAGGATGCTACAGAGCATTTAGGATTGTCACTCTTTCTTCTTACTCTAGATCGTGTGGTAGAACTCAGTTATAAGAATTCAAACTCCTAAACTCTATGTTACTCGTAATAAGACGATACCTACAACCAAAATACAGTTGGTACGAGATTGCATGTGGCTGTGGAAGTGTTGAGTTAGAGGAACTTGAGTTTGCATCATTCATATGATGGGTAAATGTAAGGTTTTCAGCAAATCATGTGCGTACTAAGCCGTGTAATCTTGTTGATAAGGAGACTTAAGGAAAGAATATCTATACACCTCTATGGTGAAAAGAAGCAAGATGAGAAGGCTACGAGATACCAGTTAATGACGATTATCGGTATTTTCAAATTAGGCAGAAAAATATAGGCATTGTGAGTTACCTTCAATAGTAACAGAGGTATTTATAATTGTCCACACCCATCTCAGTTATGCCCTATGGGGGCTAACAGGTGTAGTTATGAAAAGAACGGGATATAAGGATCCGACTGGGGTTAGAGTGACCCAAAATGGTGGATGGATTGTTTCCGTTAGTTGACATTTTTGAAGGATATTGCAAATGTGCTAATAGATCTCATTGTGAGACACTCAGATGGTGCACTCTAGAATATTACAATTAGATGTGAATACTAGCATGATCAATAATTCAGAAGATAGGCACTGAAAGCCTGGAATGGATAAATATTACCTTAGTGTGGCTCCCGTCCCTAGTAGAGCGAGAACGTTAAGCAACTCGAAGAGCCAATGGATGGAGCTAAGAGCAAAAGAATATCTTGTTCGAGTTTTCAGAATAAAGTGATAGACATAAATGTCAACAGGAAATAAGAAAAGAGTTAATGAAGCATTATGAGTAAGATGTGATACCTGGATGACAACGGTAAAAAAAATGAAATGATAGTATTACATAGTCTATAGTCAAGGGAAGGAAAAGGTGAGAGGTGCCAGGCCTTGAGGTAACAAAAGAGTATAGGTCACAAAGTCACATCCTCATTTCGAGAAATAAGTTTGTGACTCTAACGTGATTACTAGAAGGAAAAGCTAGACCCCAGAGTAATAGAAATCGGTATGGATTGGTGAAAAGATAAACTAAACATGAATTAGGGACTGAGTGATTTGGTAATGGTCGACATCATGAGAATTTCATATTCCATTCCGGCGATGATAGAAAGGATGACAGAAGAATAACCTTTAAAGGTCATTCACGAAGACGCTTCCCTATAGCAAGCAATGTGAGCAAAGTTAAGCTTAAGGGATTGTGTGTGCCAGTTACACAAGATATCTCCCTCGTGAGTAAGGAATTTAGTTATCCTTGATACAGAAGGATTACCGCAAGGCGAGTAAGGATCATCAATGATGTGAAAAGACGCCAAAGGTGAAGAGGTAAAACATCTATAGGTAGATCGTTGTAGCTCTAAATAATAGTACTCCCCTAAAGGGGGGAATATGGAGTGATGTGAAATTAAGTCAGAATTAAGTGGTTCTAGTAGCTATGAAATGATAAAGGAAGAATGCGACAAAAATGAAAAAAGGGATGAGATTTCACTTATTCAAAGCCTACAAATAGGCTACGATTCCAGAACATTATGCAAATACGACATCAACGAGAGGAAGTGAGGGTTCCTGCCCGAGATATTATTGATAAATAAGGAGCTAGTACAAGACGTAAGTTAAGACAAAGGAAATAACCCAAGAAAGATTACATGGAATATTGATATGAGAGTGGGCCAACGATAAGTTAGTAGTTGATTGAGGAAGAGCCTAGTTATGGCTAGATAAGAGGATACAGACAAAACCAATAGATCGTGCAAGATAAACAAGAGTGAACCCCAACATGGGGAATTCAATCTCGCATATATGACATCATGAATCCTTGAGAAATATTCAGATAGGATTTGGGGTAGTTAAAGGTACCCTATGAGTATTACAGAAATAAAAGAGAATGCCACCACGAAGACTGTCAAAATATCAAGTTTAGAAGCAACACTACAAGCACAAGGGGGTGGAGGTAAGTAAGTACGGACAATTATAGGCAAGGAATGACATCAAAAATTCTATCGTGAAGGCGATGTAATAAGCTCGTGGCATTACAAGAGTCAGAAGGTCCTCCCTAAGTACTATAATGAAATAATAGCTAAGGAAATAAGGAAGAAGGCTTCAACCTAAGCATAGTAACTTGAAGAAGAAATGGTCTTGTAACAACAGTCTCATAACGACATTGTATGTACTCCATAAGAAAGTGGCCACTATTGTGGCTATGAACGGGAAGAAGAAGAAAATCAAAAGGTGATATTCAAGATCATATGGGTTGCACTGAATTCCAATATGTGTGGGCACTAAGATAAGCCAAGTATTCATGCAATAAGCGGTAGAACGACCAAGAAAAGTAATTGCATACATTTAAAGAAAGCTGAGAAGGAACGGATGGAATTATTTTATCAATAATCCAGAGTTAGTTTCATTATGAACACACTTAAGATTTCGGAGTATTATCCATGCAACATATATGTTGCCAATCATATAACCATAAAAGACTCCTGTATAAGTTAAAAGAAAGAACTGAATCTAGGTCATAGACAAGGGATTTAATTGTTAAAGGATTATATCCTGGATATTCTAGAGCTTCCATGAAAGGCTAAAGTAATACCATGAGTCGCAGATCGGAAGATAGCTTACGCCTATATAAAGGTTGATCAGAAAGAAAAGGAAACTAAAGAGTTACATTAACAAAGTAAATTAGGAGTCTAATTATTGGACCCAGAAATTTATAGAAATCGTGATGAGGACATTGCAGAATCACTCTTAATATCAGAGGTACAATCGAGATAGTACAGTAGTCATATTCTATAACGGCTCTACGATAAAGCTAGTCAGAAAATTACCAGCCTTATAAGAAGTCAATATGAAACTCTCACCGGATTGTGTATACACCAGAGGTACAAGTATTATAATAGAGCTTCAAGATGTGAATATAAATTATACCTATGTGGAAGGGAGGTCATGGATGAGATAGAAGATGTGATTTGAGATTTTAAGGTAAGTAAGGCAAAGGTGAACAACTTATGAGATACTCAAGTGCGGAAGGTTGTGGATAATCCATACTTCAGATAGAGGGCTAGAAGCGTGTGGATTGAGTATCCCGGAATGATAGCGGCATCCTCAGTGACATATCTTCCAGTCAATGCTTTCTAGTTATCGAGACGTCCAGTTAAGAGAGTAAAGAAGAGTTAGAGACAATGTGATGTCTCGCTTGACGTTCTAAAATAACACAAGGAAATCTATGGCGCAAGCAAGTTGAAGGAAGGTTGTGAGTAGTATAAATAGATATGTATAGGTCACAAGCTAAAGTATGGTAAAGAGACAAGGTTTTAGGAAGATAGGAGTAAGGATAAGAAAGGGTAAGTGAGAAGGTGACAAGAATAGATAAGTCCTCAAGATAGAGTTGATGGCTTCTCTAAGTTATAAAAGTTCAGTATAGTCGGAATAAACTCAAAGGAGTCTAAGACTAGTAGCATTTAAAAGAGATGGAATGCTGCTCTGGTAATAGAATAAGGGTGTAATTGTGATAGATGAAGGATGACGTTTGATCCTTCGATTGAGTAATGAATTCATGAATTGTACAGGATTAAAATACCCGCGTAAGGTAAATCACATTGGGATGCTATGAAATACGGTGATGGCAGTATAGTATCGTATTGCCCTAGGTAAATCACTATTTTATGAGACCTGGTGATTACGTAAGAGGTTTCAAGTTATCAGTGGTATACTGTAGATCAATATTTAGGTGAATCAACAATGGATGGACACAAGTCACAAAGTATGAGATGAGATTAGTTTGTCATTATTAAGATGAACAGTAATGAGGAGGCATTAAAGGACTTAGTGTCACGACCCAAACTGCCCAGTCGTAATGGCGCCTATCATGGTACTAGGCTAGCCGACTCATTTCCCAAACTAAACAATATTCCTTTTCAAAAATTTATCTTTTAAACCATTCAATCATAAATCTTTCAGAAGAAAACCTAAAACAAGGAAAAATATGCGGAAAATACAGCCCGACATCGGGTGTCACTAGTCATGAGCATCTATGATACAAGTCTAAAAGTACTAAATCCAATACAGTCTAAAAGGACAAGAGAAGAAGTTTAATAGAAATGAAAATAGAGGATAGGAGGGAGAAAACAAGGTTGCGGGGCTAAAACTTTTGGAACGACTGGCCGGGTCATTACACCCTCCCCCACTTAAACACATGTTCGTCCTCGAACGTGCCAAGAGTTGTTCCAAAAGCCATCAAATCGCCGAATAACCTTACCACGTACATACCTAGGGGTGATTCCATGTCACCTTGTCCCGCATAGATCTGATAACACAACACATCTGAAACTTCTCATCCAATCTAGCCCATAAGCCTTAGAATCCAATTTCCATATCCGAACTTTTCTATAAGATTAGAATCACGCATCCACACCATGTATAAGTCTGAACAAGCTGAATCAAGCCATAGTCATACCCCAAGTTGAAATCACATAACATACCCCATAACTCAAATGCTCATAGCGATAATTTCTAATCACAGCAGCTGCTCAAGCAGCACAATGCCGGAAATAACCCTATTATAAAATAGAGACTCGTTCTAACACCTTCATATACTGCCAATGATTAAAGAAACACACATAAACCCATAACCATTCGTCAGATCAACAAGTGATGGAACTCCCTCTCTTCGACAAGAAATATAGAAAAATTTCTCAGCCGATCAGCATCAATATCCTCCGAAATATACCACAACCAGATCCGGAAGTACCCATTCTAGGTCTGACGACCTCATCTCATTACCACAACCACTTTAGCGACATGACGTATCAATACAATCTAAAGCCATAACCCATGCAATCCGTGCACCAGTATTCAACAAGCCAAGTTTACTCAAACATAGAAAATTACCCAAGCGAGAGAATCGTCCCACAAACTCAACAAATGCCGCCACAACGTGATGTTAACAACCCATCTCGCACCGTAGAACCATAACATATGAAATCTAACACAAGGATCATATCCCAACATGACTTCGTTGCAATGCGCGACCCCATCCAAACACTGTTCCTCATGAAATACCTCAAGTCGCAATGCTCAAAATCAATCACCACAAAAAATTTGATATCCAGTACTCAAAGTGCATTCCCATAACCACGGATAAACAGACGGTACAATGCCACATGAAACCCGAAGGAACATAACGAACACGCCTCAATCATGCAATACCCAATTACTCATCTCACTCAAATTCCACTATGAGACCACAATAGAACCGCACCATGTGTGCCTAAAACCAACGGATCATAACGCCTCGTGGCATGGAAGAGTAACTCATAACTCATTCCAGAACACAAATAAGCCCAACAATGACTGAATCACAACACACACTACCCTCTGACTAACCTTGGCTATGTCTCTACAGTCCTCAACTATGAAATCATCTACTCATTCGAGTTCCCAGACTCCAAACCCTCAGAGCACAAAAATCACCATATCATATCTCAACTCCATCGCCTGAATGTATAATATTTCCCCAATACATGATCATACCACGAGGGATACCCCTACAATCTGTATGTGTTGCAAGGCCAAATTTGAATACCCGCAGCCGACCAAACAAGGAGAGTACCGTCATAAAATGAAGTATCCATAAATCAAAACACATAGCATCTTCTGAAACTTATTCCTTCATCGAGACATATCTAAAAGTAACATCATCTATCTGATCATCTGAGATCATCCATACTACCTAAGAATTCAGAACCTTCCTATCAAATCGCATCGTGACCTTTAACCTGCAATCTTAATACTACACCACACATCGCACCCATTATGCCACCATATGAACGATATGACAAACCTCAAATCCACTCTGAGTCGCAAGCAACTACATACTCAATCAGTTAAGACTTTCCATTTGATTTTATTTTGGATAAAATTACAATACGCCACATGCCCCACGCACCAGTAGGAAATATACACCTCAAACCATGGTAGAGACCATCAAGAACTCTCTGAAATCCTTTTGCACTTAACCAACCCGTCAGGACTGAATCCCTCTAACTTAACCAAGCTACGCAGGTCACCAAAACCCAAGAGCATTGCCACGAATCACACGTAGAACCTTACCACATCATAAGCACCCAAAGAACCAGTCTTACTCATTACCAGGCCGATCCAACCTACTACCAAGTTGTCCTATCTCTCCGATTTACTTCTGAGTTACCTTCGAATTGATTCTTCCCCTTGCCATAATACCAAAATCCTCAACCCAAAACTCACCACGCGAGACCCTAGCACAAACAACATTGTTGTAAGGCTTATAAGCCGCTGAATATTCTCTTAAGCACCCCAAAAGTACCACAAGTCAAACACTTACTCTAAGAAGACTTTCTATGAATTCGAACTATTCTTCCCCTTTCCTGATACCGAAATGTATAATCCATAATGATGTAGAAATGCCACAAGTCTTGACAGCCTCCAATGTGAATCTCAATTTCTAGCTAAATACACATCCTGAAGATCCCCAAGTGTTACACATAAATCTTGAAACCATCAGAACCATTCTCGAGAGTCATTTACTCTACTTAAATCCCAATTATAACGACCAAGCGAACCGAACGATCTGTGTCCCCATTAAAACACCAACGTCCAAGGGAGTAACCCATACCCCTAGGCAACCACGAAAAAATTCATACTCCACACACACTATACCCTTTACAGATACAACTCATTCATTCAATAAAACCCATTTTCCCTTAGAGCATAATACAACCTGTATACAACATTTCCATTACTCGAGTTATTTCCAAACTCCACATCTGCAAGTCATAGTTGATTCGCTAGTATACCTCAAACTAAAACCAATACAACACATAATCGTGCAATCCACTTATCATTGGTAGACTCCCCCACTTGGCTCAAAGCCACAGATCAAGACAAACAATAACTCACAATGCCCATATGCTATCACTACCACAATATCGTAGTGAGATTCAACTAAATCCTTCATAAGCTCATATAACACAAACCATCCAATATCTCAAATCATCTGCAAATCTCGTATTCACCATTGTAATAGACATGCCAACTTCCTCAAGCGATCTAAACTCAAATCGCAACATATATCATTTGTTGGTAAAAGAAAACTTGCTACTAAACAACATAAGGATCACACAACCTCAGGACACTTTGCAGGAGATAACCCCACCTTCTTAGCCTCAAACTGATATCTCCCTATACCCTTCCAAAAATCTTAGCTATTACGCAATCACTTTATCATCCTGCATTAGAACACAACCAATGCCTACCCTCAAGGCATCACAATACGCGGTATAAGAACCTGAAGCTAATGGCAGAACTACATTGGAGTTGTATTCAAAGCAGTCTTGGGCTTCTGNGGGTCCTGAAAGCTCCCCCCCCCCCCCACACACACACACACACTCGTCTGACCACTTGACCCTCACTAGACAATACATGCCCTTAGAATGCCACTGTACTGAGCCAAAATTCACACTCGGAGAATTTGCATAAAGCTTCTCCTCCCTTAGTCTCTGTAATACAATCCTCAAATGTTGAATATGCTCCTCCTGGCTACGTGAGTACTCCAAGATGTCATCAATGAATAAAATAACGAAGGAGTCCACATATGGCTGGAATGCACTATTCATCAAAGTTGCTAGGTCATTGGTCAGCCCAAATGACATCATCAGGAACTCATAACAAAACATGAAGATCTACTTCACTCCACAGCTAAACTACATGAGAGGTTCTTCAATATACCCAGAACTTGAGGGCTTACATCCACTCAAGACAGAAGTTAAACACCCAATAGTACTTGCTACATCTCCAGCCAACTCTTTTTTCACATTCAAACAACCTGAACACATCTCACCGTCAAATCATACTCACCACATAGTCACCCAATCAAAAAACCCCATCAATAAGGACACAAACAGACATATAAGTCCCAAATGAACGTGCTCACACAATTGAAATCTCGGCACTCAAGCCATAGAGAAAATCTGGCCTCAAGTCCTCCAGACTGGCCCACCATCAACATTATAAGATCACACCTCGCACCTCATCCATGGAAAACACAAGTCATTGATGCACAACTGATACCGAGCACTCACTTGCACATTCAAATACATGGAAGGAATTCAAAGAGTTACGCTTTAGGCTGAATTAATGGATTCGCACAATAAGAATTCAAGAATGTGAGATTTTTTCTAAGGGTTCCGCAGACTCTCGAAGATAACTACACACGTCTCCATACCGATCTGCAAGACTCCACTAAACATGATCATGACTTGTGAGACCTATGTAACCTAGACTCTGATACCAACTTGTCACAACCCAAACAACCCAGTCGTGATGGCGTCTATCATGGTACTAGGATAGCTGACTCATTTCCCAAACTAAACAATATTCCATTTCAAAATTTATCTTTTAAACCATTCAATCATAAATCTTTCAGAAGAAAACCCAAAACAAGGAAAAATATGCAGAAAAAAAAAGCCTGACATCGGGTGTCACTAGTCATGAGCATCTATGATACAAGTCTGAAAGTACTAAATCCAATACAGTCTAAAAGGACAACAGAAGAAGTCTAATAGCAATGGCAATAGAGGATAAGAGGGAGAAAACAAGGTTGTGGTCACCATGCAGCTGCCTTGCTAGCTCCGAAACTAGTTGAGGATAAATCAACACTCACTTGGATGCCCCGTGACACCTGAATCTACCCACAAGGAGCAGGGAGTAACATGAGTACGCCAACTCAGTAAGTAACAGTCATAAATAAAGGCTGATGCAGTGACGAGCAGAAAAAAATCACATAAATTTCACAATATAAACTCTTAGTGGAACAACAATTTCCAAACCTATATTCAAGTCAAAATATCTCATTAGACCTCCAGTTTCGGTGGAAAACATTTAAAAATAATTTCATCAGTTTCAATAGTGGCTCAATCATAAAATAGATTGAAATAGTGATTTCATAAACAAGCCTCTCGGGCAAAACATATCACTCATGAGCAGCCCCTCGGGTAAGCCTCACAGCCACGCAGGCCTCCTAATCACTCATCTGTCAGCACTCGACACTCGCACTCAGTAGGTACCGTATAATAACTATTGCAGCATGCAGCCCGAAGTATAAATATATAGTCGGCTGCGCTCACTGGGTGTGTGTGTGTGTGTGTATATATATTGCTGCAGGCCTGATCCATATCATATATGCGGTAGCGTGTAGCCCGATCCACACCGTATCCTCACAAATCAGGCCTTCAACCTCACTCAGTCATAAACCTCACAATCCACTCGGGTGTTTCAGTAAAATCAGGGGACTCAGCCCAAAACAACTTTCATATACTTTAAAATAGAGTAATGAAACTGAATTAAACAATAAACAGGTAAATCATGACTGAGGATATGCTTTCAAGTCAAAACGGTGTGAGGATAGTAACAAAATACCCTTGAGGGTCCAAACAGTACAGGCACAAGGCCCCAAACATGGCATTCAGCCCAAGTTATAAGAATTCTTTCTAAAACATATAGTTATTATACAGCTTTAATCAAAATACGCAACTCTATAGTTTCTACGGGATGGACCAAGTCATAATCCCTAGCAGTGCACGCCCACACGCCCGTCAGCTAGCATGTGTGTCACCTCATTATAGTGAAATAGTATGAAATTTCGGGGTTTCATACCCTCAGGTCTAGATTTACAATCGTTACTTACCTAAACCGGACAAAACTCTAGCCCGTGATGCTCTTTCCCCTCGATTTGGCCTCCAAACACTCTGAATCTATCCATATTATCATCAATATACGCTAAAGGAATTAATCCCATATGAAAATTATCAAACTACATCACAAATCCCGAAATTTGGCCAAACACGACCCCCAGGCCCACGTCTCAGAATCCAACTAAAATTACAAAACTAGAAACCTCATTCCCTCACGAGTCTACCCATACCAATTTCACCAAAATCCGACCTCATTTGGTCCCTCAAATCCCCAAATTACTCTCTCTAGAACTTTTCCATTTTTCCTCCAATTTTTCACCCCAATTCCCAATTTAGATGATAGAAATCGAGATACAATCATGGAATTTAACCAAAATCAAGTAAGGAAAACTTACCCCAATCAACTCCCTGAAAATGCCTTCAAAAATCGCCCAAATCCGTGGTGTGTAGCTCAAAATATGAAAAATGGGTTCAAACCCTCGATTTTGAATATAACACTGCCAAACCTAGATTTTTCCTCTTCGCGAACGTGGTAGTACCCTCGTGTTCGCGAAGCACAAATGCCTCAGCCTGGGAATTCCTTCTATGGGAACGCGATTTCCCACTCACGAACGCGTACCTTATCCAGCCCAACACATCGCGAATGTGACGCCTTCCTCGCGAACGCGTAGACCAACGGCCTGGAGTCCCCAGCTTGCCTCCACTTCTCTTCACAAACGCGTCTGTGATGCACACTCAGGTCAAACCTTCGCGTTCGCGTTCTCCCCTTCGCAAACATGATGAACAAAAATGCATCATCTCTCTATGACCCTTTGCGAACGCGATAGCCTTCTCGAGAACGCGATGAAGGAAAACTCTGCAACAAAACACCAGAAATCTGCCAACTTCTAAAGCCAAATAATGATCTGTTAACCCCCTGAAACTCACCCGAGGCCCTTGGGACCTCAATCAAACATACCAACACATCCCATAACATCATTCAAACTTAGTAGAACCTTAGAATCACTCAAAGCAACATCAAAACACAAAATTAACCCTGAATTCAAGCGTAAGGATTTCTAAACTTCCAAAATTCGCCAACGATGCCGAAACCAACCAATCCACGTCCGAATTACCTGAAATTTTGCACACACGTCACAAATGACACTGCGAACCTATTCCAACTACTGGAATTCCAACCCGACCTCAATATCTAATTTTCCAATACCGACCAGAAATCACCAAATATCCATTTTCGCCAATTCAAGCCTAACTCTACCACGGACCTACGAATTACATTTCGATCATGCTCCTAAGTCCAAAATCACCTAATGAATCTATCCAAGCCATAAAACCTTAATCCGAGATTGTTTTCCCATAAGTCAACTCTCGGTTGACTTTTCCAACCAAATATCCAGATTAAGAGACAAAGTGTCTCATTCCTCTCCAAAAATCACTCTGAACCTGAGCCAACCAACCCGACACAACATAATAGAGCTGAACAACATATAATAAAGCAAAATGGAGAAAATGGGGCTAAAACTCTTGCAATGACCGGCCGGGTCGTTACACTTAGATTTATACATATAGGATAAGCAACAAAAGGAACCTGGAGTTTGGTAGCGCGATACATCGAAGTAAGAGTTATGGTATAGTATGACCTACTTAGATGCAATAAAGTCATACAGATGGATAACCGAGTCTATGAAGTCAGATAAAGAAATATTCGTAAGTTCAACAAAGCACCAAGGGATGAACTTCAGTATACCTATAGATACCCAGAAGGACATCTTGTCAAGCTCTGTATATGTTTACAAGTGAGGCCTAGATATTGGAAAAAAAAATTGGAGGAAGAAGGAGAGAAGAGCCGCATAGGCGCACATACAAGGAAAAATGTTGTACAGGCTGCATGACAAAAGGTAGCAACAGTCGCCTAGATGGCAAGGAAAGTACTAAAGTATTCGGAAGACATAAGTTATGAAAATGATATGTGCATCAGTCAACATTCGAGGAAAAAGGTTCCAAAGGGGGGATAATGTTACACCCTATATTTTCGTGCGTGGAAATACTCCATAAGTAAATTGATATAAGCTCGGAAATGAGATGTTAGATCCCGCACTTTTCACACGTTAAAATTTTGTCGTAAGTTAAGTGACATAAGTTCGGGAATGAGATTATTTTGGGATTATAAGTATTATACTTTTTCAAAAAAGTGATAAGTAAATTCGTGAATGTGAGAGGGTAAGAAAATCGAAGAAGATGAGTTTCGTTGAAGTTTGGAATTTTGAGATAAAATACGGTCCAAGCTATAATACCCGGTATTTATGGACTAGTGACATACAAGGTAACACATAACCATGATAGTGAGGGGTATAAGGTGTGCTAAAAATGAGTATTATTTTAAGTAATTTGAGATAATTCTTAATTATGTCAATAATTGATTAATTGTAGGGATAATTATGGTATTAATTATGATAATTAAGTGGATAAAGATCTCCTTTGGGGCTGCCACATGGCATTAAGCCAAGCCAAAGTGGAAAAATATGGATGATGAGTCAAAAGACATAAAGTGGCCTTGATTACATGTTCTCCTTTGGATAATTTAGATATAGGACATAAGTTTCCTTGGTTGGTTTCTTATTTGGTAATTAATTTAGAGAATAGAACCATCAACGTTGCTTATTTGGTTTCTCATTTGATAACATTGCTTGCAAAGACCAGCAAAGTTGGATACTCTGAAGGATGAAATTTTCTTTCTCAAGGGGATTCTTATGAACCCTTATAACACTACAGTAGCGTAAAATGCAATTCTAAGGGAGCACCTTACAATCTTTCTGAAGAATATAATATGGATTTCTCCCTACTTCGATCTGTCGTTACGTGTTTTGTCAAAATTGACGTGTGACAGAGGGATTGTCAAGAGAATCAGCTCAGGTATGTTAAGGCTATACCTTCTTTCTTTTTTGCATGATCTATAAGACACAAACGAAACGAGCAAATGCACAACTTCCATAAATGATTCTATTCGTAGAAATGCTAAAGATGTTTATATTCTTATTTTCCCATAACTTTTATTATTCTATTATCTGTTCATGGGTCTCAGAAAATACGTAAGTTGATAAAGTTGATTTGATGATATTAATCAGAGGCATAATGGTCTTATGACACTCCGAAATACTTTATTGACGTATTTCTCATGCATTGCATTCATTTACATTGACTCATGACCAGATGGCATTATATACGCGCATATGTGTGTGTGTGTGTGTATATATATATATATATATATATATGTGTGTGTGTGTGTGTGTGTGTGTGTGTGTGTGTGTGTGTGTGTGTGTGTATGGGATATGGGTAAAGGTTACGGCGTTATATACGCACCACCACTTGATCAGCTGGTATACATTGATGATTTTGCCCATAGTGTCCAAGATGATATGATGGGATGCCCTTAGAGTCTTGATGATGTTATGAACACATGTACCTATCCATGACATGACATTCATATGCATATGCATGACACTATAAGTATTTCATTATTTACAGAGTTATCCATACTTACAGGTTGAGTCATGTACTCCATGTTTCTACCATGTCTTTTATATACTTATTTATGTGCCTTACATATTAGGTACATTATTCGCACTGACGTCCTTTGTTGGGGACGTTGCATTCATGCTTACAGGTATAGACAATCAGTTTGACAAGTCCTCATAGTAGAAGAGATTAGCATTCAGTGAAGGATCGGTAAGACTCCACCTCATTCGGAGTGCAACCGAGTCTATGAGTCATCATGCCAGAATTTTGCTACATACTTATGGTTAGGCCAGTACCCTGTCCCATTTGATGTCTAATACTCTTAGAGGTTTTGTAGATAGAGGTTCATTTTGTACAGTATGTCAGAGGCCTTGAAGGCCCATATGTATTCATGTTTTAAGAAAGATGGTTCATTGATACAGTGCTTTCCCACTTATTGTTATACATTACGAGTTGTGGCCATGTTGGCCCAGTTTACAATGATAGTATGATAAGAAATATACGTTACGTTGGTAATCGGTTGAGTAAGGTATCGTGTTCCCATCGCAGACCATCGGTTTGGGTCGTGACAATGGCCTATACTTTTTTGTTGTCTCAAGGCCTGTCACCTCTCGTACTTTCCCTCACTTGACTATAGACTCTGTAATACTGTCATCTTTTTTGTCTACCATTGTTATCCATGTATCATATCTTGCTCATAATGCTTCATTAACTCTCTTCTTATTTCCCTTTAACATTTACGTCTATCACTTTATTCTGAAAACTCGAACAAGACATTCTTTTGCTTTTCGCTCCCCTTGCTCCATCTACTAGATCTTCAGGTTGCCTAACATTGTTTCTCTACTAAGGAAGGGAGCCACACTAAGGTAATATTTATCCCTTCAAGGCTTGTAGTACCTATCTTTATAGCACTCATATCTAGCTGAAATATTTTAGAGTGAAACATCTGGGAGTCTCGCAAGGAGATCTATTACCACGTTTGTAATGTCCTTCAGAAATGTCAACTAACACAAAAAATCTATTCACCATTTTGGGTTACTCTAACCTTAGCCGGATCCTGATATCCCGTCCTTGTCTTAAACTACACCTGTCAACCCCGTAGGGCATAACCGAAATGGGTGTGATCAATTGTATATATCTTTGTTACTGTTGAAAGTAACTCAGAATGCTTATATTTCTCTGCTTGAATTGTAAATACTGTTAACCTTCATTAACTGGGTACCTCGTACCCTTCTTCACCTATCTTCTTTTGCTTGCTGAAACATGTGTCTACCTTCCGAATCTCTTATTCCTTTTTACTGTAAGAGTGGATAGATATTCTTGACTTAGGGATCCATATCAAGAATCTTACACATCTTAGTACACACATGATCTGCTGAATACCTCATATTTATCCATCATAAATTTGATACAAAATTGAGTTACACTAACTCAACTCTTCCACAACTATATCTCTTACCAACCGCCTTTCTGGATGTAGGTATCATCCTATTATGAATAAAATAGAATTTAGGAATTTGAATCCTTACAAGTGATCTCTACCACACGATCTAGAGTAAGAAGAAAGAGTGACAGTCCTACATGCCCTGTAGCTTCCTGCTTATAATTATGGTCCACAACACACCCATAAACAAGACTCTACTAGACACGGCTTGTAGCCTCCCTAGGAGAGAACTGCTCTGATATCACTCTTGTCACGACCCAAACCGATGGGCTGCGACGGGCCCAGTCATATTAAATAATGTACGACCAAATCATACTGACCAAATAAGCAACTCTAGAGCAAATGGAGTGCACCAACATCTTTCGCTGAGCTGATAGCCTACTTGGAGGACTCTCAACCTGTTTATCGGAACTGCGGGCATGAAATGTAGCATCCCCAGGAAAAAAAGAACGTCAGTACAAATAATGTACCAAGTATATAAGGAATAAATCAATAAATAATAGACATGAGAGAAACATGGAGTAAAAGACTCGCATGTAAGTATGAATAGCTCTATGAATCATTTAAAACTTATAAGGTCGTGCATATGCGTATAAATGTCATACCATGCATAGGTATATGTGTTCATAACATCATCAAACCTCCGAGGGCATCCCATCATATCATCTCGGTCATTGTGGGCAAAATCATCAACGTATACCAGCTGATCAGATGGTGGTGCGTATATAATGTCGTAACATTTCCCATATCCCATATACATACATATATATATACATACATATATATATATATACATACATATATATATATATATATACATATATATATATATATATATATATATATATATATATATGCGTATATAATGTCATCTGGTCACGGGTCAATGTACATGTATAAATGAATGCAATGCATGAGAAGTACGTCAATAAAATCTCTCAGAACGTCATAAGACTATTATGCCTCTGATTAATATCATGAAACTAACTTTATCAACTTACGTATTTTTTGAGACCCATGAACAGATGATAGAATAATAGAACACATGGGGAATCAAGAACATAACCATCTCTTGCATTTCTATGCATAGAGTCATTTATAGAAGTTGTGCATTTGCTCGTTCAATTTGTATTGTATGGATCATGCCAAAAAGGAAGAAGGGATAGCCTTCACATACCTGAGCTGATTCTCTTGACAATCCCTCTAACACATTCCAATTGCGACAACACGTAGCGATGGATCGAAGTAGGGAAAAATCCGTATGATATTCTTGAGAATATTGTACCGTGATTTCTTTGAATTGCATCTCACGCATAATAGGATCTTGTATGAAATTTTATTGAAGAAATTTATGTGCCATAGGATATCCGTATGATGTCTTTCCCAAAATGAATGAATGAATTTGAAAGGTCCCTTAATATAGTGGTGTGGGCCCCACTTGATAAGGCTTACTTAGCCACCCAAAAAACTCCTAAAATGCCACCTAAATTTCCTAAACCAAGAGTCATTACTTGGTTCTTTATCCAACCTCATGGGCTGCTACGTTGGGAGCCCTTACTCTTATCCAAATATTCACCCTTTTTTCCTTAATCAACTTTGTTAATCCCTCACTAATCCAATAATTAATCAATTACTCACATAATTAAGAATTATCTCAAATTACTTAAAATACTACTTAATTTTAGCACACTTTATAAACCTTACTATCATGGTTATAAGGTACTTTATATGGTACTAGTCCATAAAATACGGGGTATTGTAGCTTGGACCGTATTTTATCTCAAAATGTCAAACTTCGACGAAATTCATTTTCTTCGATTTGCTTACCCTCTCACCTTCACGAATTTACTCATCACTTGTGTGAAATAGCATAATTCTTATAATATCATTCCCGAACTTACGTCGATTAACTTATGACGAAACTTTAACATACGAAAATATGGGATGTAACAACACGTACCCCTTCACTTTGGCTCTCTTCACCTTGGGAGCGGGTGAAGGAATTTACCCAATAATTTTAGAATTTTCCACTGGTACCAAGTTTTGTTGGCACTGGTAGGCCCATCCATATGGCGTACAATGGCCTGCCTCATCCAGTTATACGCTAAAACTAGGGGAACCCCAACTCTTGCGCATATGATGAATCTTTATTCCCTAAAGATCTTCCATGAGGGTCTGTTGATCCTCAGCAAGCGTGGTCATCACGCCCTCCTTACCAGAATTGTAACGACAATGACCGTGGATGGATGAGATGGTTCATTTTCATTTCTACTAGAGACATCATCCCAGCCACAACGCCAGCTTTTCCCAAATTTGTTTCTTTTCTTCGTGAAAAAACTTTATTCTTTACTGACATTTTATTTCCTTCATTCTAGCTACTCACTGGGAACCACCACTGGTTCAACTCCTGGCCTGATGGGTACAGAAAATTCTGGATATCACTACACCAGAACCATGATGGTGGAAAGAGATGGCTCCCAAGTATGGTGGAAGGCCAAGAACCATGGCAAGCGAAAATTCTTCTTTCATTCAATTTTAACAACTTGGAAGAATTTGTTAACCGTCCTTTTGTTCCACACAGGACTTCCAAAGGGTTCCATCGTGTGCCTTGAAATTGAGGCTCTCGATTACACCGAGGAGACCAAACGGGTATTCAAGGGTGCCTTTAATCGGAGTAGGGATTGAGGATATGTTCGTTCATCTGGTGAGGGAACTTCCTCCCGGAGTTCCAGTCCAAAAATAAGAAATCAAAGAGGAAGTGTACCTCCTTGACTGGGACTCAAGAGAAGAGAGTGAGAAGATCATCAACCAGACCGGTCACAATGCTCATTGATGATGAAGATGCCCCTCTTCAAAGAAGAAAAAGTCTTCATCAATTCATCTGGATGCTCAACCGGGAGAGCTTCAAAATCCACCGACAGAAGAAGTTCAGGCACTCTAGGGGAAATGGGTTTGGTTGAAAATAATTATTCCCACTTTCCGACCCCTATCGACGTCTCCGGTCAGAGGAGTTCGACCCCTAACATTCCTCTTTCACCAACTACTAAGCCCGCCACAACTGCCACTCTTTCCACACCAGCTGCTCCTTCTCCACCGGTGCTTCTCCTTCTCTACCATCCCAGGCCGAACAAATAGAGAGCCCTTCTTCCTCAAGTTCTTCCTATCACGGGAATCTAGGAAGTACTTATTCGGCACCCACTCAGGACACTCACAACAAGAGAAGTGTTATGACTCGATTTCTAGTGGCTGTTATCTGTTTTCCAAGCCGGTGGAGCTTGCTAGATATCTGAATCCACTGGCCTTAGCGAAGGAATAGAAAAAGATGGTCCTTTCTGGGGTGCGCGTAATAAAAAACAACATGCATTGCTCGCTGCATGTAGCAACCTCACTCCCTCCTATCTTCTTTCGACTTATATTTCGAAGTAATAACTTTGGTTCTATCCCTTTTTCAAGCCAACTTTCTTGCCAATGAGGGCCTGTAAAAGGTTGATCCTGGAAAAGCAGGTGATTGCTTTAGAACGAGATCAACTTTGAACTCCAGGAGGAAGTTCCCTCACCAGATGAACGAACATATCCTCAATCCCTACTCCGATTAAAGGCACCCTTGAATACCCGTTTGGTCTCCTCAGTGTAATCGAGATCCTAAATTTCAAGGCACACGATGGAACCCTTTGGAAGTCCTGTGTGGAACAAAAGGACGGTTAACAAATTCTTCCAAGTTGTTAAAATTGAATGAAAGAAGAATTTTCGCTTGCCATGGTTCTTGGCTTTCCACCAAATTTTGGCTGGAGGAAAAAATCGCTCAAATGGATGAGCTCAAGGAACGACTATAGTAGTCTTAACAATATAGGATGACTCATAGCCAAGAAGTTGCCCAACTGCATAAAAACCTTAAGTAAGCAAAGGCTAAGTGGGTTGAGCTTCATGATACTGTTAATGTTACTGTCAAGCGTGAGTCAGCCTTCATGGAACAAGTTAATAACTTCGAGGTTGGATTAGGTGCCAAAATCGAGGAGGTCAATGCTGCCGAGGAGATGAGAGCCAAAATGGAACAAAGAGTCAAATGAGTCATGGAGAATAATCAAATTCACTCAGCCACAAACATTGAGCTTGATTCCAAAATCAGCACAATGAAGGCAGAAAACGAGAAGCTCCAAGCCAAGATTGATAAGATCTGAGAGAAACTCTAGGTCCAAGAAGATTTCCTCATTACCATATGAAGAGGAAGACTTTGGAGGAGGCCAAAGGAGGCATTACCAATACTGATGACTGCATTGCCAAGGCTCAGGAATAGGAGATAACCACCCGTGAGAACCTTCCTTCTCGGACCGCTATGTTCGATTCTTCGAATACTAATACTGAGTGTTTGGGAATTGAAGGGGAAAACGAAGAAGATGAAGGCCCCGAACCGGCAGCGGAACAGTCTCCTTCCATTAGAGCAAATGAATACCCCTCTCTTCCCTCGGGTTCTGGAAACAAAGAATGATGTATATAAATTTTTTCTTTTACCTTTTGTAATTACGCCAAAACCTCTTAATAAGTTTGGCGCTTTAATTAATAATAGAACATTTTTGCCTAAGTGTTGTGCAAAAAATATTGTCTTTCATTTAGTTGACAAAGCCTCGGGAATATTTCTCCATCCAATAGCTTATGATTTCGAGAATAAATATTTTCGGAATCAATCCTTTACTATGAGGGTTTCATAAGAGAGGACCCTTATGTTTACGGTGCTCTTGAAGAGGACATCTCGTGTTCATTCCGGCACAAGCAATGAAGTTTGTGCTAACTCTCAAATGATAAGATTAACTTATCATTCAGACAAGAAATAAGATAAAAACAAAAGGACTTTGATTTATTTTTTCTATATTTAAAAGTACATTTACATAAACATTTATTAGCTCAAGTAAATAAGCTGCCAATACATGTAACTAACTTGTACAACTTATTTCTACGGGGTTGATAATGCAGTCCCCTTGTCCTGGTAAGGAATTTACTCGGGTTCTAACAGTCCCCGATTCATGTAATACTTTTAGTGTCTTTTCATTTATTATCCCCCTACCCCCAGTGATCGAATGCTAAGCATGAGAATTCAAACATTGGAGGTCTTTCATTCACCGATGACACTTATTTCATTGCGCATTTTTGCGTTGCTTCCTCATTAATGGAAATAGCTTATGGATGGATAAACAATCTATTACCGTAGGCCGATAAGAGTCTTGAGAGACAAGTTATGCTATCAAGCCAAATATTATTTAACCATCCACATGTTGATTTCCATACAAATTGATCCACATAAAGCTTTGGTTGTTGATCCACCAGATTATCGATGATCCTTCCTTCGTAGAATGGTTTACATAGTTACCTCGTTAAAACCCTTACCAGAAAAAAAAAACCAATTGGGACAAAAACTGGTCGAACGGAAAAAGAGTGAAGCACATACTTTCAGTACTAGCAAGGATCTTCGGCAATTATGCCTTTTGAGGTGAGTCACATTCATATTGCTTGATAATTTAACTCCATCTTGATTTTCCAATTTGTATGAGCTTTTATCAATTATAGTTGAAACCCGGTAAGGTCCTTTCCATGTTGATCCCAGCTTCCCGGCGTTAACTTCCCTAGTGCTTTGAATGACTTTTCTCATAACCAAATCCCAAACTTTAAAATATCGGAGATTTACCCTGCAATTGTAATACCTCCATTCTTTTCTTTTGTGCCACCATCCTTACATATTCCAAATCCAGATGCTCTTCAAGAAAATCTAGATTGACCAGTAGCGCTTCATTATTTGTTTTATTGTTTGCTCGAGAAAACCTTAAGGTTGGTTCTCCCACTTCTACCGGTATCAGAGACTCTGAATCATACACGAGCGGAAAGAGGTTTTCTCCCGTGCTTGACTTTATTGTGGTCTATATGCCCATAAAACACCCGGTAGCTCGTCCATCCACTTTCCCTTAGCATCTTCTAACTTCTTTTTAAGGTTTTGAATAATTATCTTGTTGGTTGACTCCGCGTGTATGCACACAGGTGGTACGATGAAGACGTAATTCGTTTGATCTCAATCCTTCCAAAAATTTTGTGAATTTTGAACCTATGAATTTAGGCCCGTTGTGATGAATAATCTCCTTCGGTATACCAAATCGGCAGACGATATGGTCCTATATAAAATCAACCACTTCGCATTCTCCGATCTTTTGGTAATCACCTGCTTCAACCCATTTAGTAAATAATCAATTAAAACTAACAAAAATTTTACCTTCGCGGGCCCATGTGTTAAACAACCGACTATGTCCATTCTCCATTTAATGAATGGCCACGGTGACACTACCAAATGTAGAAGTTCCTTCGGCTGATGCACTAAATGTGCATGACGTTGGCATTTTTCACACACTTGTGCGATGCCTTTGCGTTTTGTTCCATCTGGGGCCAATAGTAGCCAACCCTGACTAACTTGAGAACCACTAAGTCTGCACCGGAATGGTTTCCGCATCCTCCTTCATGAACTTCCCTCATCACGTAAGCAGCCTCTGAGGCCCCTACACCGAGCCAATGGTCCTTAGAATGACTTCTTGTATAAGTGTCCATCAACAAGATAATAATGAGCCTTGGTCTGTAGTGCCCAGGACGTTTTTAGGTCCTTGAGTAATTTACCATGTCTGAGATATTCATTGAACTCATTCCTCCAGTCCCAAATTAAGTTAGTTGAATTAACTTCACAATAGTCATCCACATCCAACACCAAATGCAACAATTGGACGACCACACCAGAACCAGATTCTTTCATCTCCACGGATGAACTTAAGTTAGCTAACACATCTTCCTCAACATTTTCCTCTCTCGGAATGTGGACGATTGACCATTCTCTGAATCATGTAAGTAATGTTTGAACCTTGTTCAAGTACTGTTGTATGCACTCCTCCTTCGTATCAAAAGTTCTATACACTTGGTTTACCACCAGCTGGGAGTCGCATGTAACCTCGATGACCTGGGAGACAAGTCCTCGAGCTAGTTCAAGTCCTGCAACCGAAGCCTCGTACTCGTCTTTATTGTTAGTCAAAGGCACAATTCTAATGGTTTGTCTTAGGGTTTCCCCCGAAGGAGTGATTAATACTACCCTGAGAGCGAAACCTTTTACGTTGTAGGATCCATCCATAAATAAGTTCCAACCTCCTAATACCATCCTCAATACAAGAACTTCTTCTTTAGCAGCCAAATGCATTAATCCCGAGCTGAAATAGGCCACGAAGTCGGCCAAAACTTGTGACTTAATTGCAGTCATAGGCTTGTAATGAATGTCGAATTTTCTAACTTCGACTGCCCACTTAGCCAACTGACCTGAAGACTTAGGCTTATGAAGGACATTCCTTAAGGGAAAGGTTGTCATAACGGTTGTCGGATTACATTTGAAATAAGGCCTAAGCTTTCGGGAGGCAACTACGAGAGTTAAGGCAAGCTTTTCTAGGTCTGGATACTATATCTCCGCTCCTGATAGTATTTTACTAACGTAATAAATAGGAAATTATGTACCTTCTTCTTCTCGAATGAAGATCGTGCTTACCGCTACTTTTGAGACCACCAAGTAAATTACCAGTTTCACACATTCCCTCGATTTTGAAAACAACAGAGGGCTGGATAGGTACCTCTTTAGGTCCTTCAGTGCATGTTGGCATTCCAGAGTCCACACGAAGTTGTTCTTCTTTCTCAAAAGTGAAAATAAATGGTGGCACTTTTTCGAGGACCTTGAGATGAACCTGCTTAGAGCCGCCAACCTACCGGTCAACCTCAGTACTTCTTTCACACTTGTTAGCTGGTCCGGGATATCCTCGATGGTTTGATTTTGTTAGGGTTTACCTCGATCCATATTTGTGAGACCAAAAACCCCAAGAATTTACCTGATCCCACCCCGAAGGCACACTTCTCTAGGTTGAGCTTCATGTTGTATTTCCTCAAAATATCAAACGTCTCTTGGAGATGTCCCAGGTGATCTCCTACATTAAGAGACTTATCTAACATGTCATCAATATAGACTTCCATCATCTTACTATATCAAACATCTTATTAACGAGCCTCTGATAAGTAGCTCCGACATTTTTAAGCCCAAAAGACATCACATTATAGCAATATGTGCCAAAGTTTGTGATGAAAGAGGTCTTCTCTTGATCTTCATGTTCATCCTAATTTGGTTATACCCGGAATAAGCATGAAGAAAACTCATTAACTCATGCCTTGTCGTAGCATCGATCATTTGATCAATGTTTGGCAATGGGAAGGATTCTTTGCGGCAGCCCTTATTTAAATCCCTATACTCTACAGACATCCTAAATTTGTTATTCTTATTAGGCACTACCACTACGTTAGCTAACCATTCCGGGAAACTTAACCTCTCTAATTGAACCGATATTCAGTAGTCGGGTTAGCTCTTCCTTAACAAACATGTTTCTAACCTCTACTATCGCATGTTTGTTTTTTTTTACCGATGGAAATTCTGGATCCGGACTCAATTTGTGGAACACCACCTCTAATGGAATACTTTTCATATCTTAATGCGACCACGCAAAGCAGTCAACGTTATCTTTAAGAAAATCTATAAGTTTTAACCTGAGTTCGGGACTCAACCCCATTCCTAAATGGAATTTCCTTTCCAAAAATTCTTCGAACAAAGTCGCTTGTTCGAGCTCTTCTGTAGTTGATTTGGTTGCATCCATCTCCTCGGGTACCAAAAAGATATCGATACCTGATATAATTCCAATGAATCCCCATTTTTATCATCTTCAATTGGAATGGGAGAAGGAACTGGTTCCTGTAATTGCTATTTGTTGGTTTCTCTGTCCTTACTGCTGGAAATGGTTACAACGGTCATCTCCCTTACTGCCGGTTGGTCTCCTCTTATCTGGTTGATCCCTTTCGCTATCGGAAATTTCAATAGTTGATGATAGGTCGAGGGCACATCCTTCATCTAGTGTATCCACGGCCTTTTGAGGATCACGTTGTAACCCATGTCGCTATCTACTGCTTTGAAAAAAGCGGTCTTCGTTACTCTTTCAGCTTACATGGGCAGCAAAATTTCTCCTCGGGTCTTGACACTTGTTATGTTGAAGCCGGCTAGAAGCTTTGTCTCCCAGAATGATGTTCCGGTCAACTTCGCTTGCTCTAGAACCCTCCATTGTATGATGTTGGCTGAACTTCGTGGATCAATTAAAAGACACTTAATTCTGAAATCTAAAACATTAAGAGAAATTACCAAAGTATCATTGTGCGGAAGAAAGAGTCCACCAGCATTTTCCTCTGTGAAGGTAATTTCATCTTCTGCAGCTTCTCAGATTCTCTTGACATGAATCACTAATATTTTTGTCTTTTTTGCTGCCAAAAATGTCGCCCCATTGACTTTGTCTCCTCCTAAGATTATGTTGATTGTCATCTGAAGTGACCCAACTTCTCTCTTTGATGGCTTCGCATTGTCCCTACTTTTACCATAATTGTTTTGGCGCGGCCACTTAAGAACTCTCTAAGATGTCCATTCTTCAACAACATCTCCACCTCCTCGCGAAGATGTTGGTAGTCCCCAATTTTATGGCCATGAGTCCCATGTAAATTACACCACAGATTAGGATCCCTTTGGCTAGGATCCAGTCGGATTGGTTTCGGAAATCGTGCTTATATGATATTCCTCATTAATGACACCAATTTTACCAGGATTATATTAAAGTTATAATCGGATAACCTGGGAAACGCTTAATCTCTGGAACCCGATACCTCTTTTTCCTGCAATGATCTACTACTTCGACCATGATCCCTCCTTCTATTGGAAGTGAACCTATCTGATGACTGGAATCCTTTATTAACACACCCATCGGCTCTCTCATAAGATTGGAAATGACTTTTAGGGGGTCTCCGATCTACATCAAAATTACTTTTGAATTTATCCTGATTGAGATCAGGATTCTGTCCTTTAGAGGACGCCGAGGAACTAAGTTGATCATCTTCTATTCTTATCTTCGACTCGTAGCGATTATGAACGTCTGCCCATGAGGTTGCCTGAAACTCGAGTAAGCTCTCCTTCAACTTCTAGGAGGCTTCAGAACTTAGTGGATTGAGACTCTTTATAAATGCCTCCCCTGCCCACTTAATCGGAACTTCTATAACAACATTCTTTCTTTCTGAAATTGGATTAGAATTCACGCAACAACTCAGATTCTCCTTGAGAAATTCTAAGTATGTCCACCTTCCTGGCCTGGACCTTTCTTTCCAGCATGAGCTTTGATGAACGAATTTGCAAGCATTTAAAAAGAATTGATTGAATGCTTAGGTAAGAGAGAATACAATGTTAGGGCACCTTTCATGAGGATTTCACCAAACTTTTTCAACAAAACCGACTCGATTCCGTGCTGAGCCAAGTCGTTTTCTCTTACTGTCGTGGTGTAGGTCGTGATGTACTCCTGTGAGTCCGACGTCCCGTCATACTTTGAAATATCCAATATCTTAAACCTCCTCGGGATCAACTCAGGTGTGGCGCTTAGTTTAAATGGCAACTACATATACATCCTTGAATCTGGTCCTTTTAACATCGGCGACGCGTTTGGGATCTGATCCGTCCAAGCATAAAACTCCTTCACGTTCCGGTCCATTCGTTCATTCATTTCTCTCATGAATCTCATGAGCTCAATATTGAAAGGATCATTCAAGTTGTTGTTCCGACCGCTACCGGTCCCTCTGGCTTCATCGAAACCAACTTCATCCCTCGACGTTGTTGTTGGTTCTTTGAGCCATGTGATTTGCGAGAATGCTGGGAGGTATCGGAGCCTTCCATTAACGTTATTGGAAGCACTTGATAACGCTTACTTCAATTCCATCATCACACGATCTTGCCTCGAGAGGTGACGCATAATCGCCTTTTGTTGTTCTCTCAAGATTTTGACTATTTCGACAATGTGCTCACCATCCGCATCATCAGGAGTCGGGTCCCACACATGCTGAGGATATTTCTTTCACAAATCAGAGTTGCTTTATCTCCTTCATTGCGAGTTTTGCTGGTTGAATTATCACGCCGGAACACATCTTCATGTTCATTATATGCTCCAACATTGTAAACTTGTTGACATCATTAGCTGCCATATATAATTTTTACTAAGGAAAGAGTTAAAACTTGTTAGTAACAAACGAATGGATCAAAGCAATTACACAGTTGTCTATGCCCCACGGTCGGCGCCAAATTGTTTACCCTTAAAATGATACAGTTGAATTTATAACATGGTTTATAGACAAGCAAATCAATTTGACCCTAAAATGATAAATAAATAAGAATGAAGATAAGATTATCGAATGAAACTAAAGGAGATAACAAGCGTGACTAAGAACTTAACCTCTCCAACGACAAGAGTGCATGCAATGTTCAAGTATTTAAATTGATAGATTATAGCTTTTGTGTATAGAGTTTCTTGTGCCTACCATGGATGTTAGTCCTCCTACTTTATAGCTTGATTTAGGGAAGCAAGATCCTCCAATCTAGCCCCTCTTGAATGAGAATAAAATTGTCATTGATGGGTGTACAATAGTTGGCTAAAATGCAGATAATCTCTGTAATGGCTGCCTATTGAATGCTATCCGATGACAATATTTTGAACCTTTGTGACCGGTTGCTTTGTCTTCGGGATTCATTCAGCACTGATCGCGTTCTTGCACCTGATGCCAATTGTTTGTTGACTCACATCCTGCTTATCTTTAGTTTCACGTGTCACTCCATCTTTCACCCAACTATCATTAACCAATTTACCACATACAATTATAATCTAAAATGAGTGGACTCCACTTATCCAAAGAATCTGGACGATGGGTTATCAAGATTCTCAACATTTTCTAATTTCGATTTAGGTATACAGTTTCATTGTTCCTGCTGCTTACATTATATATTGAGGTTCTGCTTCTTTGAAAATTCCCATTGCTTGAAGCTGCCAATCTTGAACTTGTCGTTTCCTTACCCCGTTGCCGTTCAAATTGAATGAAAAAAATAAATAAATAAAACCCTTGCAAGAAATCTATGCTTAGCAACTCTCAAGATAACAAGTTTCTACTTAGAAGATAGAAATGCACTTAACGATAGTGCTGAGACGGAAAAAATATAGTGGCACCCTAATATTGGTATGAACTAAATAATTTAACAAAAGGAATCAGAAATTAAAATGGAAATAAAAAAGTTTGTACACAAGATATATATCTTACGTTCATTTGTTTGGTGCATGTCAAAATTTTCATTTTTTGGAGCTAATACCGAGGTCTACAAGTAAAACAAATATAATTGAGCAATATTGACCCCTAAAAGCTTCTACTCGTGCTATGTTAATTTATTCTATTGAGTGATGAAGGAAGAACGTTGTTAAACAAGATTGAGTTATCATTTAAGTAGTTAAACCAACGTACCAAAATATCCTTAAGTTATCAGAATTGATAGGTAGTATTCATAATTGAGGAAACTATACAATGATAAAGTCAATAATGATGGATTCCCGTAGGAGATTTCAATTGTTCCAATATTATTATACTATGAAATTATGAATCGCCTAAGCACTAAGTTCTAACATATGGACTTCTTCTTGGTCAAATTGGGACCAATTTTGATGCTTTACGCCCACCCCTACTTGTTTACTCCGATTTGACTTGGCAAAGATTGCTGACTTCTTTTTTCTTGTTGTTGTTGGATAACCAAAACAAAAATAAAGGGCTCCGTAACCAAAAACAATAAACAAAGTTCATTTATTTCCTTAATAATGATACTATTGTATTAGATGAGTTTAGACTCTAGTGGTCATTCCTTTCTTTTTCTTTTTAACAAAAAATAAATAATAGGCACAAGATCGGGACGGACGAGTCTTACTACTCCATCCCTCCTCAAAAACGTGACTTTATTGTTTCAACTTCCGAATATGAAACTTTTTTAGCTCAGGTCTTCCTTAAACTTTATCTAGTCCTAACTACCTTTTTGTATTTGGTTTTTTCATCGTCTTCACCCCCTCAAATGGCCACCTGGCAGAAAGTGATTTAACGTGTCCTTTAACGCTTGGGAATGAAAAATAACAGCCACATTTATTGTTCAATTGGGAGAATACATATTAAAATATCATTCCTTTACTTTTTAACCATTTCAACGGTCATTTCTTTACATTCTTCCATGTATCCTCCACTAAAGTACTGGTTTTTCTTCTTTTCTCATTTTTCTTTTTTTTATTTCTTTCTTTATTAAATGCTTTTTAGTCTTATTTATCGGTTGTCTTTCTTAATGGGTTACTATTGTTCATAAAGAGAGTTATAGTGATGAATTGATTGGAAAATTTACTTTCGAGAGCAAGAAACCCAGATTTTTTAACTCTCTAAACTCAAACCAAAAGTCAAGGGAGATGGGTCGTAAGTATGAGTTTGGGAAATCGTCTGAAGAAAGCCCTGAAATTTATCCAGCAGATATAAGAGAGTGTCTCTTATGAAACTTAAAAACTAAGAAAAATATATATTGATGCTTTGTAATTTTCAGTTTGGGTTTCTTTTTTTTTTTTTGTTTTGAACTTCAGACTAAATTATTTAAGTTGAGGTAATTAAAAAGCTATTTTTTTGCCAATGTGGACAGCCATATCAACTATTATTCCAATCTGGTAGGTGTGTGATTACACGCTTATAAGCTGGTATAGGTTAAGGAGGTAGGGACTCTAAAAAGATCAAGTACAAGTGGGTAATTAGGACTAGGTAAAGCTTAAAGAGTACCTGAATAAAATATGCCAAGTTTAAGGGGTCTTTAGGTATTCTGCCTATTTTAAAAAAGATCGAAGAAATAGATGATGTGTTCATTACTTCATCTCGTACGATCGATAAGGGTGGATTTTTTTTTAAAAAAAAAATTATAATACACAGGAAGTGGTAAAAGGGAGGATGTCAGGATTTACATTCCTCGTGGAGATTTTTGAAAACTGATAATAGTATTAGCTAGTTTTAATTCAAGTAAGAGAGGGAGAGGGATTTACTTATTTTTCGGAAAAGGTCCAATAATATCTTTAAACTATTGAATATAGCTCAATTATGTCTTCTGTTAGAAAACTGGGCCATTAAAATCCCCCACGTTAGTAAACTGGGCCAATAATGCCTTAGGGTTAGGCTTTGGACTTACTGGGTACTAATTTATGGTGTACTCATGCCCTTTCCTGCACATATTTTTCGTGTGCAGATCCAGATACTAGCGTATTCTAACGGCTCCCCACTTACTTTGTCTTGCCACTTCAAATTGATTTCCAGTCACTGCTTCTTTACCTTTTCAAGTGTCCTTAGTAGGTGACTAAGAGCTGAAAAAGAAATTGAAGATAAGGATATGAAGATAGAAGATCAGGAGAGAGAACTTATGGCAGACAAGAACTCGATGGAGACGATGGATCAGGAGAAGAAGGCAATGGATCGGGAGATGTTGGTATTCAGGTCTAAAGAGAGTGCCATTTGTGGTGAAATTTGACATGTTCAGCTTCACTTTGAGGCAACAGTAGCTTCGCTGAAGCAATCTCCAACTGAACAATACTTTGTACATTGTCAGAGTTCGTCTTTGAATAATTCTCTTTGGCCCTTTTGCAGAATATTCTTGGCATGACTTTGAGAACATAGCAACTAGCCGTTAGAATGAAGGCATTATTAGCCCAATTTGCTAATGTGAGGGATTTAAATGGCTTAATTTGCTAACGGAGAACAAAATTGAGCTATATCCAATAGTTTAAGGATATTATTAGACCTTTTTCCGCTTATTTTTCTTCTACCTAAGGAAATATTATCCTAGTCCAATTATAAATACGAATACTCGCATGGTATGTGCAATTAAAAGTTCGTTACGTTTATGAGTTTAATCTGTGGATGGACACAAATACTTTTCTTTATTAGTTGAAGCATAAATATACTTAGAAGAATTGGATATTACGAGAATCAACCAAATTTGTTTATTGAATACCAAAGTTAATTATTCCCTTGTTTCACTTTATGTGAAGGTATAACTATTTGAGGAATCAAATAAAAAAGCTTTTACAAAATTTTTTGCAATTATTTTTTAGGTATTTTGAACTATTAACTATTATGACTTATATTACTTTTTATATAATTTCTAAATATGTAAATTTTATTTTAAAATTTTATGTTCAAATTCACATTAAAAATTAGTTAATTTAACCCTCGTGTCCCACAAAAGTTCACATAAAATAGAACAAATATTTAAGAATGACGGTAATCGAAACCAAATCAATTAGTAATATTATACTAATAATTCATTAAGAACCTAGTGATTTTTCTTTTAAGAAAAGAGGAAAGATAAATATAAAATTTTGGTCTGATTTATCTAGTTCACTTATATCCGATCTTATGGAGCCTGCTCATGTACAACATGATTCGGACCTAATCATAGAAAAAATTCTCTTTAAGCGAACTTGTCTATCTTCTATATAGGGCTTACACGACGATTAGAACAAAGAAACATTTGGTTGTGAATTCACATGTGGCAGGCATATATCTACGCAAATTAATCAATAGTTCAAGTCACATAATTCATTTTTCTCTTAACAAAATTCCCTTCAATCCCCCCGTTTAGTTGACATGAATAGTTAAAGAGAAATATCCAAATCCATGTCTTATTATTTTCAATAATTTATACTTGTAGTAATGAAATACTATATATTCCTCCATCAAGTGATAAATGATTGATTATAAATATTTAAGAACTATTTTTCTTCTCTTTAAAGGCTCAGAAATACTTTGTTTACATATCATTGGAAAGTGCATTAACAAAATACGGCAATAAGAAGCGGCAATACAAAAGTGAATAAACTATAAAAATGATTTGAAGTAAAGAACAATTTTGCTGTCACAAAGTCACTACTGTGCAATATAGAGCAAACTATGTTTCTTTTCAATCCAAAAACAAATAGTAGGAGCCAAAGAAGTCTGAGGTCTAGCATGTCTTGATAGTATGTGAAATGAAATATAGGACTTTTCAAAGTTCTTTGTCAATAAAATAATTCTACACACGTTTATCTCCATGTAGAAATAATGCAGTGACCAAAAGATGCCAGAAACTTTTAGTTGTGATCATTTGAGGCCGAGTGAAATGGTTCCTCACTAAATAAAATTAAAGTAGACGTTTTGGACATAAGAATTGTAAAATTCAAAAAAATGGTAAAAAAATTATTCAAGTGAAAGTGATATTTGAAATTTAGAGTTGTGTTTGGACATAAATTTCAATTTGGGTTGTTTTTGATATTTTGTGAGTGATTTGATTAAATTTTAAAAAACGGTTTTTTGCAGTTTTTCAAATTTTCTAATATTTCCAAAATGCATCTTCAAGAGAAAATTGAAAATTTTATGAACAAATACTGATTTCGAAAAAAATGAAATCTTTTTAAAAAAATCTTCCATCAAATTTTATGTTCAAACGGGCACAAAGTTTCACTATAACCAAGAAAAGAGATAGGTCACATTTTGGTCAAATACTACTCCTCCTGGTTTGAAAGAGGAAAAATAGTATAAATATGTGGAAAAGATCACCCCACATGGATAAAAATAGATAAACATGAATTAATTCTAATTTTATATAACAAAGAAAAAGTAAAAGGTCCCCTGACGAAAATGATCCAACTTGACCATTGTACATTGTACTTAATTTATTAAGATTCAAACCCTTAAACCTCATCAAATAAATTTCCAAATACTGAAAAAAATTAAACTAAAATGTTAGATTATTGACAATAAGTGTTCATTTTCATTATGAACCTCCGGCATACAGTAAATTTTTGATATAAAATTTTCAACACTTTGAAAAGAGTTCATTAGATAAGAAACAATTATCCAACTTTTCAAGTACCAAGCACGTTTCATTCTATTTATCTGTCATTAGAAATTAGAGAAATGATGCAAACATTATCCTCCAACTGAGAGCAACGTCTAAAGTTATTTTGGCACTTTGTTCATGGTGGGTTAGACTTTTCATTTATATATGGAAGAGGACAAGAATAGACTATACTCGCTTAATTCCCTTTGAAATCTTTAATCGGTTTCTCACAATTCAATACATTGATTCATCTACCCATACTTCATAAATTTACATTCATCTTCGAATAAATATAATGTTCTCAATGTTTTAAAAAAAAATATTGTCTAAGCACTCAGAAATATATTGTAATGGATGTATTGTATCATGGGTTTACCCTAAAAAATGGATAACAATTAAATTTGTAAATAGTTTTAAAGATACGAAGATTAGTTCGATACAAACGATAAATTATGTTAAATTAAACAAATAAAGATATAGCAAATTTATACCACGTGAGGAGGACGATTCCAGCCTTAGTGAAATTTTCACCCACGACCCGAACTCACAATGGTCAGCATTGAAGAACAAGAGTAAGAGCTTTCGGTAACAGATAAAATAATAGTATATTGCCTTGGTATGCATGTTACAACGTGTTCAATAAATAATCAGACCCCTTTTATATAGTAGGAGAATCTTACTCTAGGTACAATTCTATAAAAGGTAAAAAAATCTTATGTTTAATTAATCACCGGTTCCTCATTGATGCGTGCCGAGATCCACGCCGTTATATCCGGCTGGTCGCGGATATTACGGTCTTCTGTTGGTCATGCTTGGTTTCTTGACCATTGTAACGACCCGACCGGTCGTTTTGACAGTTAGAGTCTCGATCCCTTATTAACTACTTTTCCCGTATCTAATTCTGCTATTTTTTGTTGACGGGAGGATTCGTATTGGTTTTGAAATGAATTGAGACACTTAGTCTCTTATTTAGGAGCTTAAGTTGGAAAAATCGATCGGATGTCGACTTGTGTATAACGACCTCGGATTTAAATTTTGATGGTTTTGTAAGCTCTGTTAGGTGATTTTGAACTTAGGAATGCGTCCGGAATGTGATTTGGAGGTCCATAGTACATTTAGGCTTGAATTGGAAGGAATTGGAATTTTGGCAATTTTGGTCGGCAATGAAAATTTTTATATCGGACTCCGAATGGAATTTTGGAAGTGAGAATAGGTTTGTGGTGTCATTTTTGACTTGTATGTAAAATTTGAGGTTATTCGGACGAGAATTTATATGTTTCGAAGTTATTCGTAGAATTTAGAAATTTCAAAGTTCATTAGGTTTGAATCCGTGTGTAATTCGTATTTTTGATGTTGTTCGGTGTGATTTGAAGGCTCGGCTAAGTTCATATGGTGTTTTAGGATTTGGTTGGTATGTTTGGTTGAGGTCCCTGGGACCTCGAGTGAGTTTCGGGTGCTTAACGGGTTGAAATGGACTTAGTTGAATTGCTGATGTTGTTGTATCTGGTGTCACCGGCCTCAGGTGCGAAGCCGCAGAAACGGCTATGGAACCGCAGATATGGATAGGGGCCTTGTCATCTGGGATCGCAGGTTCGAGGGGAAATCCGCATAGGCGATGCTCGCAGGTGCGAGTGAAGGAACGAAGGAGTGGTCTGGGACCGCAGAAGCGGATAAAGGTCCGCAGGTGCGCAGGTGCGACTTCTTGACCGCAGAAGCGGGCGAGGTGCATTAAGTGAAAAGCCGCACCTGCGATGGAAATGCCGCAGGTGCGATACCGCAGATGGTGTCCTGGGATCACAAAAGGGAAAATCCCTGGGCAGAAAAGGGGATTTTCGAGGGTTTGAATTCATAACACAAAAATTCGATTGAGAGCTCGGAGGAAGGCGAATTTTTGAGTGTTTTACAGAGGAAGTCATTGGGTAACGATTCCTAATCTTATTTTGATCATATGTCATTAATCTATTGTTGTATTCTTCATCTAATTAAGGAATTTGAGGGTGGATGTTGGGAAATTGGGGGGAAAGTTCCCCAACCAAATATCTGAGATTTGAGTGGGATTTAGGCGTCAGATTTGGATGATTTTTGTACGAATGAACTCGTGAGTGAATGGGTGTTCTTATTTGGTAATTTTTACTCGATTCTGAGACGTGGGCCCGGTGAGGCTTTTGAGCGATTTTTCCAATTCCTTGTTTTAACTTTGATGTTGTTCATTAGATTAATTCCTTGTAGTTGTATTTATGTTATGTAATTAGTTTTGATTAGATTTGGGATACTCTGAGTTGGATACTCGTTGCAAGAGCGTAATTTCGGATTGATTGAGCTTGGTTCGAGGTAAGTGGCTTGCCTAACCTTGTGGGGGGGAACTTTCTCGTAGGACTGTTACTATTGTTGTTATTTGAGCGCCTTGTACGTGATGTGACGAGTACGTACACGGGTTGTTTGTTGTAAAAGTCAATTTTCATTAAAAAAGCAAATATGTCTTTCCTCTTATCTGAACTTATTGGCTTGTGTAGCATTATGTTAGACTAAGAAAGCATGCCTATTTGCCTTAATTATTTACTTGAACTATGTGCCGCATGCTTTGTTGTTTTACCTGATTTTCCTTAGCTTACACTTATGATAAACCGTGAGACTCTGTGATATGATTATTGAATCTTATCGTTTGCTGCATATTTTCTTAGGGAATATGGAACGGTATTTCGGGAGATCCACTTGTACTGCATATTTACTTTGGGACTACCGAACGGTATTCCGGGAGATCCCCCTGTCTTGCATATTGACTTTGGGACTACGGAATGGTATTCCGAGAGATCCCCCTGCACATTTACTTTGGGATTGTGGAACGGTATTCCGGGAGATCCCCCTGCACATTTATGTTTGGGACTACGGGATTGTATCCCGGGATATCCCCTGTTGAAATGTTGTGTTCTGAGCTGTGTTTTCCGTGATTCATTCATTGTTACTTTTCAGTGTTTATTATTGTGATATTTTCCTCTATTTTACTTCATTATACATATGTTCCATTAGGGCCATGACCTGACCTCGTCACTACTCGATCGAGGTTAGCTTGGCACTTATTGGGTACCATTCTGGTGTACTCACGCCCTTCCTGCACATATTTTTCGTGTGCAGATCCACGTACCTCTCGTCCACCTCATTATTAGTGCAACCGCAGTAGCCCACTGGAGACTTCAAGGTATATCTGCACGGGCCCGCAGATCCTCAAAGTCCCCATCTACCTTGTATATTGTTTTCCCTCCTTATCTCTTATACTATGTATAGGAGACACTTTAGACAGTTTTCTTAGAGCTTGTGACACGTGATTCCGGGTTTTGGGAAGTATTTGTGTAGATTCGCGTATTGGTTTTACTTGTTTATGCCGAGCAGCAGTTTACCAATATATAGTATCTATTGAAGCTTAGATGTTCCGTTATTTCTTTATTTCTGTTATTTCAATGTTAATAGGCTTACCTAGTCGTAGCGACTAGGTGTTATCACGACGTCTTACAGAGGAGGAAAATGGGTCGTGACAAGTTAGTATCAGAGCTTTAGGATAGGTATCATGAGTCACAAGCCGGTTTATTAGAGTCTCGTGGATCGGTGAGGAGACGTCCATACTTATCTTCGGGAGGCTATGAAATTGTTAAGAACAATCATACTTCTTTGATTTCCTTGTCGTGTGAGTTATTGACATACAAATTCTAAAACTTCCTATTCTATTCTTTCTCACAGATGGTGAGGACCCGTACTGGAGATCTGACAATCAGGCACCCGAACCCCCTGCCAAATCCACTAGAGACTGGGGTCGAGTTAGACGACGACCATGCGGTGCAGCCAGAGAACCAGCGCGAGCTGCGACAGAGGAGCCCCCAGCAGCTCTAGATGGAGGGCTGGAACCAGAGGTTCCTAATGCTACTCCAGTCCTCCAGTAGACTTTGGCTCAGTTCATGAGCATATTCAACACTTTAGCTTAGGCTGTCTCAGGCCGGGGAGGGGCACAGACTCTCGCAGCCCGTACTCCTGAGCAAAGAGTCCAGGGTGGTCAGGCCCCAGAGTTTATTCCTATGCACCTAGTGGCTCCAGTTCAGCATGAGACCAGGGTAGTTGTTTCTAAGGCGGAGCAGCTTAGACTTGAGAGGTACAAGAAGTACCACCCACCCACTTTCAACGGATTAGCTTCAGATGATGCTCAGGGTTTTCTTGAGAAGTGTCATCGTATCCTCCGCACAATGGGCATAGCGGAGACGAGTGGGGTTTCTTTCACCGCTTTCCAGCTGAAGGGAGCGGCATATTAGTGGTGGCGTGCCTATGAGCTGAGTAGTCCAGACAAGGCAACCTCACTCACTTGGACTCAATTCTCAGATATGTTTTTGCGTGAGTATGTCCCTTAGAGCCTCAGGGCACAGAGTTTGAGCAGTTGCGCCAGGGTTCTATGACTGTGTCGGAGTATGCAGTCCATTTTCGTGAGTTATCCTTACATGCACCGGCTTTGGTTGCTACAATCAGAGAGAGGGTTCATCGCTTCATTGAGGGACTCCACCCCAGTATCAGGACCAGTATGGCTAGAGAGTTAGAGATGGATATCTCTTATCAGCAGGTTGTAAGTATTGCCACGAGAGTGGAGGGCATGCTTTCCCGGGACAAAGAGGAGAGAGAGGCCAAGAGGTCTTGAGAGACTGGTTATTATTAAGGAGCTCGTGCGCCAGCAGCACGCCATGGTAGGGGTTTTTTGAGTCGCCCCGTTCATTCAGCTCTTCCAGCAGCCAGCGGTGTTCCAGCTCCTTCTAAGCCTCAAGAGCCTTATTATGCACCACCAGTATCCAGCGTGCCTCCTCCTCGGGGTGCTATTAGCGGCCAGTCTATCAGACTTGGCCCGATCCAGTCACAGCCGCCGCTTCCTCCGAGGGGTTGTTTTTAGTAAAGTGATACTCGTCATATGTTGATGGATTGCCCCAGACTTAGGAGAGGTTCACCTCCACAGACTTTTCAGCCACCACTTGCTCCACCAGGTCCTCCATCCATTCTTCCAGCCCCAGCTACCGGCCCCCTACTCAGGCAGCTCTAGGTGGAGGTTGGGGAGGTCGAGGTCGCCCTAGAGGGGGAGGCCAGGCCAGGTATTATTCCCTTCCAGCTCGTTCAGAGGCAGTTGCTTCCGATTCTATCATCACAGGTATTGTTCCGGTCTGTCATAAAGATGCATCAATATTATATGACTAGGCTCTACGTATTCATATGTGTCTTCTTATTTTGCTCCACATTTGGGGGTATCTCGGGATTCTTTGAGTTCCCCTATTTACGTATCTACACCTGTGTTTGTATCTACACCTGTGGGAGATTCTCTTATTGTGAACCACGTATATCGCTCATGTTTGATTGCTCTTAGTGGTTTTGAGACCAGAACCGATTTATTATTGCTCAGTATGGTAGATTTTTATGTTATCTTGGGCATGGACTGGTTGTCGCCCTATTATGGTATTCTTGATTGTCACGCTAAGAACGTGACGCTGGCTATTCCAGGCTTACCGGGATTAGAGTGGAGAGGTACCTTAGAGAATACTCCCCACATGGTCATTTCATTTCTTAAGGCTCAGCAAATGGTTGAGAAGGGGGTGATGCGTATTTGGCCTATGTGAGAGATGTCAGTATTGATACCCCTACAGTTGAGTCAGTCCCAGTAGTGAAGGACTTCCCTGATGTGTTTCCAGCTGATCTTCCGGGCATGCCGCCCGATAGAGATATTGATTTTGGCATTGATTTGTTGCCAAGCACTCAACCCATCTCTATTCCTCCTTACCGTATGGCTCTTCCTGAGTTGAAGGAGCAGTTGCATGATTTTCTTGATAAGGGCTTCTGTCACCTTGGGGTGCTTCCGGTCTTATTTGTGAAAAAAAAGGATGGTTCTATGCGTATGTGTATTGATTATCGCAAGTTGAACAAGGTTACAGTGAAGAACAGGTATCCATTGCCATGCATTGATGATATATCTTATCAGTTACAGCGTGCCAGGGTGTTTTCCAAGATTGACTTGCGTTGTGGCTATCATCATTTGAATATTTGGGAGCCGGATATCCTGAAGGCTGCCTTCAGGACCAGATATGGTCATTATGAGTTTCTTGTTTTGTCTTTTGGGATGTACAATACCCCAGCAGCCTTTATGCATTTGATGCATAATGTGTTTCGGCCTTATCTTGACTCCTTTGTCATTGTGTTTACTGATGACATACTGGTGTATTCTCGGACACGGGAAGATCATGAGCAGCACCTGAGGATTGTGCTTCAGACTTTGAGGGAGAAGAGGTTGTATGCAAAATTTTCTAAGTGTGAGTTTTGGCTTGATTCAGTGGCATTATTGGGTCACGTAGTATATAATGATGGGATCAAGGTAGTTCCGAAGAAGGTGGAGGCAGTGCAGAGTTGTCCTAGACCATCATCAGCTACAAGGAGCCGCAGTTTCCCTAGTTTGGCGGGATATTATCATCGGTTTGTAGAGGTGTTTCCATCGATTGCAGCACCTATGACCTGGCTGACCCAGAAGGGTGCTCCATTCAGGTGGACCAAGGAGTGTGAGGAGAGCTTTCAGAAGCTCAATACAGCCCCAATACTGGTATTGCCTATAGGTTCGGGGTCTTACATTGTCTATTGTGATGCCACGAGGATCGGTCTTGGCGTGGTGTTGATGTAGGATGGTAGAGTGATTGCCTACGCGTCCAGACAGTTGAAGGTGCATGAGAATAATTATCCTGTCCACAATCTTGAGTTAGCAGATATTGTTCACGCCTTGAAGATCTGGCGCCATTATTTGTACCGTGTTCCTTGTGAGATCTTCACCGATCATCAGAGTTTGCAGCATCTGTTCAAGCAAAAGGATCTTAATTTGCATCAGCGGAGGTGGTTGGATTTACTTAAGGATTATGACATCACTATATTGTACCACCCGGGGAAGGCCAATATAGTGGCTGATGCATTGAGTCGTCGAGCGGAGTGTTTGAGGAGTTTGGCATACCTTCCAGCAACAGAGAGACCCTTAGCATTGGATGTTCAGGCCTTAGCCATCCATTTTGTGAGACTGGAAATTTCGGAGCCGAGCCGAGTATTGCGTTGCGTGGTCTCTCGATCCCCTCTTTATGACCGTAGTTGGGAGCGTCAGTATGATGACCCCCCATCTTCTAGTCCTTCAGAACAGGGTTTGGCGAGGTGATGCTAGAGATGTGACTATTGGTGATGATGGCATTATGAGGATGCAGGGGCGGATATGTGTGCCCAATATGGATGGGCTTCGGGAGTTGATTCTTGAGGAGGCCCACAGCTCACGGTATTCCATCCATCCGGGTGCCGCGAAGATGTACCTGGATTTGAGACAGCATTATTGGTGGAGGAGGATGAAGAAGGATATAGTTGGGTTCATGGCTCAATTGTCAGTAGGTTAAGTATGAGCATCAGAGACCCGTTGGCTTGCTTCAGAGGTTAGAGATCCCATAGTGGAAGTGGGAGCAGATCACCATGGATTTTGTAGTTGGACTCCCACGGACTTCGAGGAATTTCTATGCTATTTGGGTGATTGTGGATCGGCTGACCAAGTCAGCTCATTTCATCCCAATGATGACTACTCACTCTTCAGAGAGGTTGGCTGAGATTTACATTAGAGATTGTCCGCCTTCATGGAGTCCTAGTTTCCATCATTTCAGACAGAGGAACCTAGTTTACATCACGATTCTAGAGAGTCATACAGCAGGAGTTGGGTACTAGGGTGGAGCTGAGCACAGCCTTTCACCCTCAGATGGACCGGCAGTCCGAGCGCACGATTCAGATTCTAGAGGATATGTTATGTGCTTGTGTGATGGAGTTTGGGGGGTCATAGTACCAGTTCTTTCCACTTGCAGAGTTTGCCTACAACAACAATTATCAGTCCAGCATTCAGATGGCACCGTATGAGGCTCTGTATGGTAGGCGATGTCGATCCCTAGTAGTTTGGTTTGAGTCGGGCGAGGCCCGATTGTTGGCTACAAACTTGGTCCAGGATGCCCTGGATAAGGTGAAGGTGATTCAGGATAGACTTCGCACAGCCAAGTCCAGACAGAAGAGTTATGCGGACCGGAAGGTTCACGATTTAGCATTCACGGTTGGAGAGCAAGTCTTTCTTCGGGTATCGCCTATGAAGGGCATCATGAGGTTCGGGAAGAAACGCAAGTTGAGCCCGAGGTACACTGGTTCTTTTGAGATATTGCGGCATGTTGGGGAGGTTGCTTATGAGATTGCTCTATCTCCCAACCTAGCAGGAGTTCATCCGGTATTCCGCATTTCTATGCTCCGAAAGTATCACGGTGATCCGGCTCATGTATTGGATTTCAATTCAGTCCAGTTGGACAAGGATCTATCTTATGTTGAGGAGCCAGTGGATATCTTGGACAGGAAGGTTAGAAAACTAAGGTCAAAGAACATTGCTTCAATAAAGGTCAGGTGGAGGTTCAGTCGGTCGAGGAGGCGACTTAGGAGTCCGAGCGGAATACGTGCAGCCGTTATCCTCATCATTTCACAGCTTCAGGTATGTCTTCATACTCGTTCGAGGAAAAATGATTATTTTAAGAGAGGGAGGATGTAACGACCCAATCGGTCATTTTGAGAGTTAGATCCCCAATCTCCTATTAACTTCTTTCCCCGTATCTAATTCTGCTATTTTGTGCTGTCGGGAGGGTTCGTATTGGTTTTTGAAATAAATTGAGACACTTAGTCTCTTATTTGGAGGCTTAAGTTGGAAAAGTCGACCAAATGTTGACTTGTGTGTAACGACCTCGGATTTGAATTTTGATGGTTCCGTTAGCTCTGTTAGCTGATTTTAGACTTAGGAGCGCTTCCAGAATGTGATTTGGAGGTCATAGAAAATTTAGGCTTGAATTGGCGAAAATTAGAATTTTGGCGATTTTGTTCGGCAATAGAAATTTTGATATCGGAACCTGAATGGAATTCCAATAGTGGGAATAGGTTCTTAGTGTCATTTTTGACGTGTGTGTAAAATGTTATGTCATTCGGACGAGAATTGATATGTTTCGACGTCGTTTGTAGAATTTAGAAATTACAAATTCATTAGGCTTGAATCTGTGTGTAATTCGTGTTTTTGATGTTGCTCGGTGTGATTTGAAGGCTCGACTAAGTTCGTAAGATTTTTTAGGATTTGGTTGGTATGTTTGGTTTAGGTCCTGGGGCCCTCGGGTGAGTTTCAGGTGCTTAACAGGTTGAAATGGACTTAGGAGAATTGTTGATGTTGTTGTACCTGGTGTCACTGCACCTATGCACTTTGGGCCGCAGGTGCGGAGCCACAGAAGCGGCTATGGACCCAGATTTGGATAGGTTCCTTGTCATATGGGATCGAAGGTGCGAGGGGAATTCCACATCTGCGATGCCCGCAGGTGCGAGTGAAAGAATGCAGGAGCGGTCTAGGACCGCAGAAGCGGACAAGGGTCCGCAGGTGCGACCTCTTGACCGCAGAAGCGGACGAGGTGCATTAAGTGAAAAGTCGCACCTGCGATGGAAATTCCACCAGTGAGGGACCGCAAATGCGGTCATGGGATCGCAAAAGCAAAAACCGCTGGGCAGAAAAGGGGATTTTCGACGGTTTGAGTTCATAACATAAAAATTCGATTAAGAGCTTAGAGGAAGGCGAATTTTTGAGGGTTTTTCAGAGGAAATCATTGGGTAATGATTCCTAATACTATTTTGATCATGTTTCATTAATCTATTGTTGTATTCTTCATCTAATTAAGGAATTTGAGGGTGGATGTTGGAAAATTGGGGAAAAAGTTTCCCAACCAAAAATCTGAGATTTGAGTTGGATTTAGGCGTCGGATTTGGATGATTTTTGTACGAGTGAACTCGTGAGTGAATGTGTGTTCTTATTTGGTAATGTTTACTCAATTTCGAGGCGTGGGCCGGGGAGGCTTTTGAGAGATTTTTTCAATTTCTTGCTTTAACTTTGATTTTGTTCTTTAGATTAGTTCCTTGTAGTTGTATTTATGTTATGTAATTGATTTTGATTAGATTTGGGTCATTTGGAGTCGGATACTCGTGGAAAGAGCGTAATTTCGGATTGATTGAGCTTGGTTCGAGGTAAGTGTCTTGCCTAACCTTGTGGAGGGGGAACCTCCCTATAGGATTGGTACTGTTGTTGTTATTTAAGAGCCGTGTACTTGAGGTGACAAGTACGTACATGGGTTGTTTGTTGTAAACCCCGATTTTCATTAAAAAGCAAATATGTCTTTCCTCTTCTCTGAACCTATTGGCTTGTGAGGCATTATGTTAGACTTAAAAAGCATGCTTATTTGACTTAACTGTTTACTTGAACTACGTGCAACATGCTTTGTTTTTTACCTGCTTTTCCTTAGCTTACACTTAGGATAAACTGTGAGACTCCATGCAATGATTATTGAATCTTATCGTTTGCTGCATATTTACTTTGGGACTATGGAACGATATTCCAAGAGATCTCCATGTACTGCATATTTACTTTAAGACTACAGAATGGTATTCCAAGAGATCTCCCTGTCTTGGATATTTACTTTGGGACTATAGAACTGCATCCTGGGAGATAACCCCGCACATTTATGTTTGGGACTACGGGACGGTATCCCGTGAGATCCCATATTAAATTGTTGTGTTTTGAGCTGTGTTTTCCGTGATTCGTTCATTGTTACTATTCAGTCTTTATTATCGTGATATTTTCCTCTGTTTTACTTCATATATATATATATATATGTGTGTGTGTATATATATATATATATGTATATATATATATATATATATATACATATATATATATATATGTATATGTTTTAGTAGGGCCCTGACCTGACCTCGTCACTTCTCGACCGAGGTTTGTCTTGGCACTTACTGGGTATCATAGATTATTGAATCTTATCGTTTGCTGCATATTTACTTTGGGACTATGGAACGATATTCCAAGAGATCTCCATGTACTGCATATTTACTTTGAGACTACGGAATGGTATTCCAAGAGATCTCCCTGTCTTGGATATTTACTTTGGGACTATAGAACTGTATCCTGGGAGATAACCCCGCACATTTATGTTTGGGACTACGGGACGGTATCCCGTGAGATCCCCTGTTAATTTGTTGTGTTTTGAGCTGTGTTTTCCGTGATTCGTTCATTGTTACTATTCAGTCTTTATTATTGTGATATTTTCCTCTGTTTTACTTCATATATATATATATATATGTGTGTGTGTATATATATATATATATGTNATATATATATATATATATATATATATATATATATATATATATATATATATATATATATATATATATATATATATATATGTTTTAGTAGGGCCCTGACCTGACCTCGTCACTTCTCGACCGAGGTTTGTCTTGGCACTTAATGGGTATCATAGTGGTTTACTCACGCCCTTCCTGCACATGTTTTTCGTGTGCAGATGCAGGTACCTCTCGTCCGCCTCATTATTAGTGCAGTCGCGGCAGCCCACCGGAGATTTCAAGGTATATCTACACGCGCCCGCAGATCCTAGGAGTCCCCCTCTACCTTTTATATTGTTTTCCTTCCTTATCTCTTAGACTATGTATAGGAGACAGCTTAGGTAGTTTTTCTTAGATTCTGTGACTCGTGATTCCAGGTTTTGGGAAGAGTTGTCTATATTCATAAATTGGTTTTACTTGTATATGACGAGCGACAGTCTACCATTATATAGTATCTATTAAAGCTTAGTTATTCCATTATTTCTTTACTTATGTTATTTCAATGTTAATAGGCTTACTTAGTCGTAGAGACTAGGTGCCATCACGACGTCTTATGGAGGGGGAAAATGGGTCGTGACAACCACGTTCACCGAAGTCTCTTGGGATTTGAACTAATCTCGGACCATCGCCTCAATATTCTGGAGGGTGGGAATCATACCCCCAAACTCTGACTCGACGAAAAACGACATGAGCTCTCTGGTGCCTTCTTCAACACACCATGACAAAAATGACAAAAAGCCTGAAATGTCTCTTCAGTCATGTCATAATGACCTTAAATGTGTGTCAACCGTCAGTTGGTTGTCACTAGATGCGAAACATCATGGAATCCCCATAAATATCCCCTCCTTCGTTCATTTTTTACTTTAGGTACAAACTTCTACCCTCGTGTAATGACCCGGCCAGTCGTTTTGAGAGTTAGAGCCTCGATCCCCTGTTAACTATTTTCCCCGTATCTAATTATGTTATTTTGTGTTGTGGGGAGGGTTCATATTGGTTTTTGAAGTGAATTGAGACACTTAATCTCTTAATCGGAAGCTTAAGTTGGAAAAGTCGACCGCATGTTAATCTGTGGGTAAACGACCTTGGATATGAATTGTACGGCTCTGTTAGCTCCGTTAGGTGATTTTGAACTTAGGAGCGCGTCCGGAATGTGATTTTGAGATTTGTGGTAGAATTAGGCTTGAATTGGTGAAAATTGAAACTTTTGCGATTTCGATCGGCAGTGAAAATTTTGATATCGAACCCGGAATGGAATTTCGGAAGTGGCAGTAGGTTCGTAGTGTCATTTTTGACTTATTTGTAAAATTTTAGGTCATTCGGACGAGATTTGATATGTTTCGACGTTGTTTGTAGAATTTAAAATTTTCAAAGTTTATTAGGCTTAAATCCGTGTGTATCATGTTTTTTATGTTGTTCGATGTGAATTGAAGGCTCAACTAAGTTCGTATGGTGTTTTAGGATTGGTTGGTATGTTTGGTTGAGGTCTTGGGGGCCTCAGGTGAGTTTCGGGTGCTTAACGGGTTGAAAAGGACTTAGAAAAATTTCTGATGATGTTGTATCTGGTGTAACTGCACCTGTGCACTTTGGGATACAGGTGCGGAGCCGCAGAAGCAGCTATGAAACCGCATATGCGGATATGGGCCTTTTCAGCTGGGATTGCAGGTGCGGTGGAGGGACCGCAGAAGCTGAACCGCAGGTGGGACCGCAGGAGCGGGCTCGCAGATGTGGCCCCAGCCCATTTAAGTGGATTTCACACCTGCAATGGTTCATCCGCAGATGCGGGACCGCAGATCCGATCCTTGTATCGTGGAAGCGGAAATCGCTGGGTAGAAAAGGGAATTTTCGAGGGTTTGATTTCATAACACAAAATTTTGATTTAGAGCTCGGAGGAAGGCAAATTTTTGAGAGTTTTTCAGAGGAAATCATTGGGTAACGATTCCTAATCCTATTTTGATCATATTTCATTAATCTATTGTTGTATTCTTCATCCAATCAAGGAGTTTTAGGGAGGAAGTTGGGAAATTGGGGGAAAAGTTCCCCCAACCAAAAATCTGAGATTTGAGTGGGAATTAGGTGTCGGTTTTGGATGATATTTTTACGAGTGAACTCGTGAGTGAATGGGTGTTCTTATTTGGTAATTTTTACTCGATTCCGAGACGTATTTATTTGAGCGATTTTTTCCAATTCCATGCTTTAACTTTGATTTCATTAGCTAGATTAGTTTCTTGTAGTTGTATTTATATTATGTAATTGGTTTTGATTAGATTTGGGCCATTCGGAGTCGGATACTCGTGGCAAGAGCATAATTTTAGATTGATTGAGCTTGGTTCGAGGTAAAGGCTAGCCTAACCTTGTGTGGGGGAACCTCCCCGTATGATTGGTACAGTTGTTGTTATTTGAGCGCTGTGTACGTGAGGTGATGAGTACGTACACGGGTTGTTTGTTGTAAAACCTGATTTTCATTAAAAAGAAAATCTGCCTTTCCTCTTATTTGAACTTATTGGCATGTGTAGCATTATGCTAGACTAAAAAAGCATGCCTATTTGCCTTAACTATTTACTTGAACTTCGTGCAGCATGCTTAGTTGTTTTATTTGCTTTTCCTTAGCTTACACTTAGGATAAATTGTGAGACTTCGTGCTATGATTATTGAATCTTGTCGTCTTGATGCATGTTTACTTTAGGACTAGGGAACGGTATTCTGGGACATCCTCCTGCACTGAATATTTACTTTGGGACTATGGAACGGTATTCCGAGAGATCCCCTTGTCTTGCATATTACTTTGGGACTACCGAACGGTATTCCAGGATATCCCCCTACACATTTACGTTAGGGACTACGGGACGGTATCCCAGGAGATCCCCTGTAGAACAGTTGTGTTCTGAGCTATGTTTTTCCATGATCCGTTCATTGTTACACTTTAGTAATTATTATTGTGATATATATATATATATATATATATATATATATATATATATATATATATATATATATATATATATATATATATATATATATATGTTCCAGTAGGGCCCTGATCATACCTCGTCACTTCTCGACCGAGGTTAGGCTTGGCACTTACTGGGTACCATTGTGGTGTACCCACGCCCTTCCTGCACATGTTTTTTCATGCGCAGATCCAGGTACCTCTCGTCCACCTCATTATTAGTGCAGCCGCAGTCGCATACCGGAGACTTCAAGGTATATATGTACGCGTCCGTAGATTCTCGGAGTCACCCTCTACCTTGTACACTGTTTTTCCCTCATTACCTCTTAGACTATGTATAGGAGATAGTTTAGACAGTTTTTCTTAGAGCCTGTGACTCGTGATTCCGGGTTTTGGGAAGAGTTGTGCATATTCGTATATTGGTTTTACTTGTATATGCCGAGTGGCAGTCTACCATTATATAGTATCTATTGAAGCTTAGTTATTCCATTATTTCTTTATTTCTGTTATTTCATTGTAAATAGGCTTACCTAGTCGTAGTGACTAGGTGCCGTCAATATGTCTTATGGAGGGGGAAAATGGGTCGTGACAAGTTGGTATCAGAGCTCAAGGTTCATAGGTATCGTGAGTCACAAGCCGGTTTATTAGAGTCTCGTGGATCGGTATGGAGATGTCTGTACTTATCTTTGGTAGGCTATGGAACTATTAAGAACAATCTATTCTTTCTCATAGATGGTGAGGACCCGTACCAGGAGATCCAACGATCAGGCACCCGAGCCCCCTGCCATAGGCCGGGGTCGGGGTAGAGGACAACCACGCAGTGTATCCAGAGCACCTGCGCGAGCTGCGACAGAGGAGCCCCCAGCAGCTCTAGCTGGAGGGCCGGCACTAGAGGTTCCTATTACTGCTCCAGCCCTCCAGTAGGCTTTGGCTCAGATCATGAGCATGTTCAGTACTTCAGCTCAGGTTGGACTGATTTCGAAAGTTCCCGCCACATCTCAGGCCAGGGGAGGGGCACAGACTCCCGTAGCCCGTACTTCTGAGCAGAGGGTCCAGGTTGATCAGGCCCTAGAGTTTGTTCCTATGCCCCCAGTGGCTCCGGCTCAGCATTAGACCAGGGTAGCTGCTTCTGAGGTAGAGCAACTTAGACTTGAGAGGTACAAGAAGTACCACTCACCCACTTTCAATATATTAGCTTCAGAGGATGCTCAGGGTTTTCTTGAGGAGTGTCATTGTATCCTCTACACTATGGGCATAGCGTAGACGAGTGGGGTTTCTTTCACCGCTTTCCAGCTAAGGGGAGCAGCCTATCAGTGGTGGCGTGCCTATGAGCTGAGTAGTCCTGATGAGGCATCCTCACTCACTTGGACTCAGTTCTCAGATATGTTTTTGCATGAGTATGTCCCTTAGAGCTTTACGGATGCTTGGCGCGCATAGTTCGAGTAGCTACACCAGGGTTCTATGACTATGTCAGAGCATGCAGTCCGTTTCGGTGAGTTAGCCCAACATGCACCGGCTTTGGTTGCTACAATAAGAGACAGGGTTCATCACTTCATTGAGGGACTCCACCCCAGTATCAGGACCAGTATGGCTAGAGATTTGGAGATGGATATCTCTTATCAGAAGGTCGTGAGTATTGTTAGGAGAGTGGAGGGCATGCTTTCCCGGGACAGAGAGGAGAGAGTGGCCAAGAGATCTCGAAAGACTGGTCATTATTAAGGAGCTCGTGCACCAGCACACGCCATGGTAGGGGTTTTTTGAGTCGCCCCGTTCATTCAGCTCTTCCAGCAGCCAGCGGAGTTCCACCTCCTCCTAGGCCTCAGGAGCCTTATTATGCACCACTAGTATCCAGTGTGCCTCCTGCTCGTGGTGCTATTAGCTGCCAGTCCAGCAGACTTGGCCCGAGCCAGTCACAGCAATCGCGTCCTCCGAGGCATTATTTTGACTGCAGTGATACTCGTCATATGGTGATGGATTGCCCCAGACTTAGGAAGGGTGCATCTCCACAAACTTCTCAACCACCACGTGCTCTGCTCCATCGGGTCCTCCAGCCATTCTTCCAGCCCCAGCTGCTAACCCACCTACTCAGGAAGCCCGAAGAGGAGGTCGGGGAGGTCGAGGTCACCCTAGAGGGGGAGGCTAGTATTATGACCTTCCAGCCCGTTTAGAGGAAGTTGCTTCTGATTCTACCATCACATGAATTGTCCCAGTTTATCATAGATATGCATCGGTATTTTTTTACCCAAGCTCTATGTATTCATATGTGTCTTCTTATTTTGCCCCACATTTAGGGGTATCTCGGGATTCTTTGAGTTCCCATGTTTACGTATCTAGTCCTGTGGGAGATTCTCTTTTGTGGATTGTGTATATCGGTCATGTTTGATTGCTCTTAGTGGTTTTGAGACTAGAGCCGATTTATTGTTGATCAATATGGTAGATTTTAATGTTATCTTGGGCATGGACTGGTTGTTTCCCCATTATGCTATACTTGATTGTCACGCTAAGACCGTGATGCTTGCTATGCCAGGCTTACCGTGATTAGAGCAAAGATGTACCTTAGAGTATACTCCCCACAGGGTCATTTCATTTCTAGAGGCTCGGCGAATTGTTGAGAAGGGGTGTGATGCATATTTTGCCTATGCGACAGATGTCAGTATTAATACCTCTACAGTTGAGTTAGTTCCAGTAGTGAGGGAATTCCCTGATGTGTTTCCAGCTGATCTTCTGAGCATGCCGCCCGACAGAGATATTGATTTTGGCATTGACTTGTTGTCGGGCACTCATCCCATCTCCATTCCTCCTTACCGTATGGATCCTCCTGAGTTGAAGGAATTGAAGGAGCAGTTGCATGAGTTGCTTGATAAGGGCTTCATTAGGCCCAGTGTGTCGCCTTGGGGTGCTCTGGTCTTGTTTGTGAATAAAAGATATGGTTCTATGCGTATGTGTATTGATTATCGCTAGTTGAACAAGGTAACAGTGAGGAACAGGTATCCCTTGCCTCGCATTGATGATTTATTCTATCAATTACAGGGTGCCAGGATGGGTTTCAAGATTGACTTGCGTTCAGACTATCATCAGTTGAAGATTCGGAAGCCGGATATCTCGAAGACTGCCTTCAGGACCAGATATAGTCATTATGAGTTTCTGGTCTTGTCTTTTGGGCTGACCAATGCCCCAGCAGCCTTTATGCATTTGATGCACAGTGTGCTTCGGATTTATCTTGACTATTGACGACATTCTAATGTATTCTCGGACGCGGAAAGATCGTGAGCAGCACCTGAAGACTGTGCTTCAGACCTTGAGGGACAAGAGGTTGTATGCAAAATTTTCTAAGTGTGAGTTTTAGCTTGACTTAGTGGCATTCTTAGGTCACGTAGTATCTAGTGATGGGATCAAGGTAGATCTGAAGAAGGTGGAGGTAGTGCAGAGTTGGCCTAGACCTTCATCAGCTACGGAGATCCGCAGTTTCCTTGGTTTAGTGGGATATTACCGTCGCTTTGTAGAGGGATTTTCATCTATTGTTGCACCTATGATCAGGATGAACCAGAAGGGTGCTCCGTTCAGGTGGACAGAGGAGTGTGAAGAGATCTTTCAGAATCTCAAGACAGCTTTGACTACAGCCCTAGTATTGGTATAACCTACAGGTTTGGGGTCTTACACTGTCTATTATGACAACTCGCGGATTGGTCTTGGCGCGATGTTGATGCTGGATGGTAGGGTCATTGCCTATGCATCCAGACAGTTGAAGCTGTATGAGAAGAATTATCTTGTCCACGATCTTGAGTTAGCAACTATTGTTCACGCCTTGAAGATCTGACTCCATTATTTGTACGGTGTTCTTTATGAGATCTTCACTGATCACCAGAGTTTGCAGCATCTGTTCAAGCAAAAGGATCTTAATTTGTGTCGAGGTGGTTGGATCTACTTAAGGTTTATGACATCACTATATTGTAACACCCGGGGAAGGCCAATATAGTGGTCGATGCGTTGAGTCACCAGACGGAGAGTTTGGGGAGTTTGGCATATCTTCCAGTAGTAGATAGACCCTTAGCAATGGATGTTCAGGATTTACCCAGCTAGTTTGTGAGACTGGATATTTCGGAGCCGAGACGAGTATTGGCTTGTGTGGTCTCTCGGTCTTCTCTTTATGACCGTATCATGGAGCGTCAGTATGATGACCCTTGTCTTCTAGTCCTTCAGGACAGGATTCAACGAGGTTATGCTAGAGATGTGACTATTGGTAATGATGGCGTGATGAGGATGCAGGGGTGGATATGTGTGCCCAATGTGGATGGGCTTTGGGAGTTTGAGAAGGCCTAAAGCTCGCGGTATCCCATCCATCCGGGTGTCGCGAAGATGTACTAGGATTTGATACAGCATTATTGGTGGCTAGGTGTCTCAACTGTTAGCTGGTTAAGTATGAGTATCAAAGACCGGGTGGCTTGCTTCAGATATTAGATATCCCAGAGTAGAAGTGGGAGCGGATCACCATGGATTTCGTAGTTGCGCTCCCACATACTTCTAGGAATTCAGATGTTATTTGGGTGATTGTGGATCGGCTGACAAAGTCAGCTCATTTCATCCTAGTGATGACTCTTACTCTTCAGAGAGGTCGGCTGAGATTTACATCAGAGAGATTGTCCGCCTTCATGGTGTCCCACTTTCCATCATTTCGGACAGCGGTACACAGTTTACATCACGGTTATAGAGAGCCATACAGCAGGAGTTGGGAACTAGGGTGGAGCTGAGCACTGCATTTCACCTTGAGAGGGACGGGCAGTGCGAGCGCACGATTCAGATTCTAGAGGATATGCTTTGTGCTTGTGTGATAGAGTTTGGAGGGTCATAAGACCAGTTCTTTCCAATTGCGAAGTTTGCCTACAACAATAGTTATCAATCCATCATTCAGATGACACCGTATGAGGCTCTGTATGGTAGGCAGTGTCTGTCCCTAGTGGGTTGGTTTGTGTCACGACCAAAACCTATGGGCCGCAATGAGCACCTGGTACCTTACTTAACCGAGTACCAACATAACATATCTTTCTTATTTTACTTTCATTGGCAAATGGGCCAAATGGGCCGTCATGGGCTAACTAGAATAAACATAGGGGAATACTCAATATAGGATGACCCAACCTGATATAAAAACTTATACATGTGATATACGAGCCTATAAGGCCAACATGATCATTTGTAAACTCTAAACATAGAGCAGCAAGGCCATACAAGCATGTGTATACATGAGATCTGTCTACAAACCTCTAAGAGTACACACTTAACATAAAGGTTGAGACAGGACCCCGCTATACCAAACAATACGCGTCTAAATCATACTGACCAAACAAGCAACTCCGGAGCAAATTGAGTGCACTAACACCTTCTGCTGAGCTGATAGCCTACTTGGAGAACTCTCGACCTGTCTATCGGGACCTGCGGGCATGAAATATAGTGTCCCCGGGCAAAAGGGAGGTCAGTACGAATAATGTACTGAGTATGTAAGGCACATAAATAAGTATGTAAAAGACCTGGAAGAAATATAGAGTAAATGACTCAACCTATAAGTCTGGATAACTCTGTAAATCATGAAATACTTATAGTTTCATGCATATACATATGAATGTCATCTCGTGCATAGATACATGTGTTCATAACATCATTAAGCCTCTGAGGGCATCCCATCATATCATCCCGTCCACTGTGGGGAAAATCATCAACGTGTACCAGTTGATCAGGTGGTGGTGCGTATATAACATTGTAACCTTTTCCCATATCCCATATATATATATATATACGCGTATATAACATCGTCTGGCCATGGATTAGTGTACATGTATAAATAAATGCAATGCATGAGAAGTACGTCAATAAAATCTCTCAGAACGTCATAAGACCATTAAAAATCTCTGATTAATATCATGAAACAAACTTTATCAACTTACGTATTTTCTGAGACCCATTAACAGACGATAGAATAATAAGACATGTGGGAATTCAAGAACATAGACATCTCTAATACTTCAATGAATAGAGTCATTTATGGACTTTGTACATTTGCTTATTTCATTCGTGTTGTATAGGTCATGCCAAAAATAAAGAAGTGATAGCCTTAACATACCGGGAATAGGGGAAAATCCGTATGATATTCTTGGAAAAGGTTGCACCGCACTCCCTTAGAATCGCAAAACCTCACGTTGCTAAGGTGCTAAGAAATCTCGTTGGAAATTTTGTTTCAAGGAATCTTGTTGAACTCTCGTTGGATTTAGGTTGCTACCGTTGGACTCCTTGTAGATGTTATGAATTCTTTTTGTTTTGTAATCTTTTCCATAGGAAATCATAATCAGATTACTCACTTGAATATCTAAAGTCTAGGTTGCTAACGTTGGAATCCTTTTAGATGTTATGAATTCTCTTTGTTTTTTAATCTTTGCCAGAGGAAATCATTATCAGATTACTCACTTGAATATCTAAAGTCCAAATGAAGACAAAATGTCAATCCATTAAGCCTTTACACGTAGAGGATGTAGTGTTTTGTATTTAACACTTTAGCTTGCCACCTTTCAATATAGATGTATGAGTCACTCAATTTGAAGGGGGGGGCTACCACCTAATGCAATTTTAATCTTATCCAATATATCCTAATAAATTAGATAATATCTCATTACCCAATAATTATCTAATTACCCGTATAATTAAGAATTATCGCAACTTAATTAAAATATTACTCACTTTTAACATACATTGTACACCTTACTATTATGGTCATTTGGTACCTAGTATGACACTAGTCCATAAATACCGGGTATCTATAGCCCGGACCGTACTTTATCTCAAAATGCCAAACTTCGACGAAATTCATTTTCTTCGATTTTCTTACCCTCTCACCTTCACGAATTTACTCATCACTTGTTTGAAATAGCAAAATTCTTATAATATCAAAATAATCCCATTTTCGAACTTATGTCGATTAACTTACAATGAAACTTTAACACACGAAAATACGGGATGTAATATCTCATTTCCGAGCTTTCATCAATTTACTTATGGCGTACTTTCACGTAAAAACATATGGGATGTAACATCATCCCCCCCTGGAACATTCGTCCTCGAATGTTGACTGATGCATTTATCATTCTCATAACCCATAGCTCTTGCATATACTATAATACTCTCCTTGCCATTTAGGTAACTGTTCTTTCAATAAATCCAAAGGCCAGGGCATTCCCCTCTTTAGGCCTCTTTCCCACACCATGGCTCGTGGTCGAAATCCTTTCAATCTTGCAACTGTTGCTACCTCTTATCATGCAGCCTATACGACTCTGACTTTGTAAGTGCACCTATGCGTCTCTTCTCATCTTTTTCCTCCAGCTTTCCTTACATTGTAAACATATACAGAGCTTAATAAGATGTTCCTCTGGGCATCTATAGGTATATTGAAGTTCTTCACTCGGTACTTTGTCAAACTTATGAATATTATTATATCTTATTTCATAGATCTGGTTATTTATCCATATGACTTTACTGCATCTAGGTAGATCATACTATACCATAACTCTTACCTTGGTTTTATTATTATTGAGGTCTGCTACCCAATTCCAGGTTACTTTCTCGCTTCTTATCATAGATGTATAAATCCAAGTCCTTCAATGCTTCCTTATTATTGTTCATATAAAGGATGGAATCCTTGTCTCCTCTCATACTTGAAACTTTATCCATCTATTGTCGATTCACTTTAACGTTGATCCATAATCTACCAGTGATAACTTGACCTCTTATGTAATACTTCCACTAGGGCCCACGTCTCATCAAGGAACATCTGAAATGATTAGACTGATCCACCTAGGAGAAATACCATGCTTCCATAATCGTATTTCATAGTATTCCAACGCTTCTAGCCTTCTATCTGAAGTATGGACTATTCACCACCTTCTGCATTTGAGTATCCCGTACTTTGTTTATCCTTACCTTACTTACCTTAAAATCTCGCATCATATTTTCTATCTCTTTCATGACCTCCCTTCCATAGAGGTAAAATTTACATCCACAACTTGAAGCTCTATTGTAATACTTGCACCTCTGGTGCATACATAATCCAGTGGGAGCTTCATACTGACCTCTTATGAGGTCGGTACTCTTCTACCTGGTGTTATCTTAGATCCATTATAGAATATTCCTACTGTACTATCTCTTTTTACCTCTGATATTAAGAGTGATTCTTTCTTTGTTTTCAATCACGATTCCTATAATTTTCTGGTTTCAATAATCAGACTCCTGATTTACTTCGTTGTTTGAAGTCTTTAATTTCCTCTTTTTTCTAATCGGTCTTTATGTAGGCTTAAGCTATCTTCCGATTTGTGTCTCACAGTATTATTCATTACCTTATCCTTACATGGACGCTATGGAATATTCATGATACCATCATCTAACAATTCAATTCTTGATCTATGACTTGGATTCCATTCTTTCTTTTAACTTATACCAAAATATTCTACGACTGTATGATTGTCAACATATATGCTACATGGATAATACTCCAAAATCTTAAGTGCGTTCATAATGTAACTAACTTTGTACCATTGATCGAATAATTCCTTTCGTTCCTTCTCAACTTTTTTAATCGCATGCAATTACTTTTCTTGGTCTTTCTGCCCCCTTGTTGCGTGCATACTTAGCTTATCTTAGTTCCCACGCATGCCGGATTTTTTGCTCAATTCATATGATCTCAAATATTATTTTTATTTTACTTCCTGTTCATTAGCCACAGTAGGTGCCACTTTCTTATGGAGTGCATACAATGTTGTAGTGAGACTGTTTTTACATGACCAATTCTTCTTCAAGTTTCTATGTTTAGGTTGAAACCTTCTTTTTTATTTCCTCAAGTAGACTTTCATTGTAGTACTTAGGGAGGACCCTCTAAATCTTGTAGAGCTGCGAGCTTATTACATCGCATACTCGTCAGAATTTTTGATGTCCTTTCTCGCCTATAATTATTCATAGTTACTTACCTCCACGCCCTTGTACGTGTAGGTTTTCTTCTAAACTGATATTTCGATTGTCTTCCTTTGGCATTCTCTTTTATTTCTGTTAATACTCATACGGTGCCTTTTTAACTTCCCCAATTCTTATATGAATATATCTCAAGGATCACGATGTCATAACTATGAGGCTGAATTCACTATACTTAGTTTTACTATGTTATCTTGCACAATCTATTGATTTATCTGTATCTTCTTGTCTAGCCATAACTAGGCTCTTCCTTAATCAACTTCTAACTTCTCGTTGTCCCATTCTCATATCAATATTCCACGTAAACTTTCTTGGGTTATTTCCTTTGTCTTAACTTACCTCTCGCACTGGCTCTTTTTTATCAATAACATCTCGGGCTGGAACCCTTGCTTCCTCTCCTTGACGTCGTATTTGCATAATGTTCTAGAATTGTAGCATATCTATAGGATTTGGATAAGTGCAATCTCATTCTTATTGCATTCTTCCTTTACCATTCCATAATTACTAGAATCACTTAATTCCGATTTAACGCCACATCACTCCATATTCACCCCTTTAGGGGAGTACTAAGATCTAGAGCTACGACGATTTAGCTATAGATGTTTCACCTCTTTATATTTTTCATATTTTCACATCATTGATGATCTTACTCGCCTTGCGGTAATTCTTCTGCACCAAGGATAACAAAATTCCTTACTCACGAGGGTGATACTTAGTGTACCTGGGACATACAGTCCCTTAAGCTTAACTTTGCTCACATTGCTTGCTTTAGGGAAGCGTCTTCCTTAGTAACCATTCTCTGAATTTCTCATGAATCTTCTTTTGTGGTCCTTTCTATTATCATTGGAACACAATATGAAGTTCTCATGATGCCGACCATCATCAAATCACTCAGTCCTTAGTTCATGTTCAGTTTATCTTTTTCACCATAGTCCATACCGATTTCTATTACTCTAGGGTTTAATTTTTTTCTTCTGGTAATCATGCTCTCATCGCGAACTTATTTCACAAAATGAGGATATGACTTTAGGGCCTATACTCCTTTGTTCTCTCAAGGCCTGTCACCTCTCGTCTCTTCCTTGACTTAACTATACACTCTGTAATATTATCATTTTCATTTTTTTGATCTACTGTCGTCGTCCATGTATCACATTTTACTCATAATGTTTTATTAACTCTCTTCTTATTTCCCAGCTAATATTCCTGTCTATCGCTTTATTCTAAAAACTTCAACAAGACATTTTTCTTGCTTTTATCTCCCCTTGCTCAATCCACTGGGTCTTCGGGTTGCCTAACATTCTCTCTCAACTAGAGACGGGAGCCACACTAAGATAATATTTATCCCTTCCCGGCTTCCAGTGCCCATCTTTGTGGTACTCATATCTAGTTGTACTATTTTAAAGTGCACCATCTGGGTGTCTCACAAGGAGATCTATTAGCACATTTGTAATATCCTTCAGAAAGGTCAACTAAAACAAACAATTCATCCACCATTTTGGGTCACTCTAACCCCAGTCGGATCCTGATATCCCATCCTTCTCTCGAACCATATCTGTTAGCTCCCATAGGGCATAACTAAGACCGATGTATCCAATTGTACATACCTCTATTACTGTTGAATGTAACTCAAAAAGCTTATATTCCTCTACCTGAGTGGTAAATAATGATAATCTTTATCAACTGGGTACCTTGTACCCTTGTTCATCTTGCTTATTCTCTTGTTGAAATTTGTATCTATCTTCTAAATCTCTCATTGCTTTTCACCATAGGGGTGGATAGATATTCTTGCCTTAAAGCTCCTTATCGAGAAGCTTGCACATCTTAGTATCCACATGTTTTGCTGAAGACCTTACATTTACTCATCATAAGCATGATACAAAATCGAGTTCCTCTGACCCAATTCTTCCACATCCATATTCAATCCCTTACCAACCGTCTTTCTAGATATCGATATTGTTGTATTACGAATATAATATAATTTAGGAATTTGAATTTCTACGACTGAGCTCTACCACTCGATCTAGAGTAAGAAGAAAGAGTGGCAGTCCTAAATGCCATGCAGCCTCCTGCTTATAAGTGTGGTGCACTACACACCCATAAATAAGATTCTACTAGACGCGGCTTGTAGACATCTCTAGGACAGAACTGCTCTGATACCACTTTTGTCACGACCCAAATCTATGGACCGCAACACGCACCTGGTACCTTACTTAACCGAGTACCAGCATAACATATTTTTCTTATTGTACTTCCATTGGCAAATGGGCCAAACGGGTCGTCATGGGCTAACCATAAAAAACATAGGGGAATACTCAATATAGGACGACCCAACATGATATAAGAACTTATACATGTGATATACGGGCCTACAAGGCCAACATGATCATTTGTAAACTCTAAACATAGGCCGACGAGGCCATACAAGCATTCGTATACATGACATCTGCCTACAAACCTCTAAGAGTACACACTTAACATAAAGGTCGGGACAGGGCCCCGCCATACCAAACAATACGCGTCTAAATCATACTGACCAAACAAGCACTCCAGAGCAAATGAGGCGCACCAACACCTTCCGCTGAGCTGATAGCCTACTTGGAGAACTCTCGACCTATCTATCGGGGCCTGCGGGCATGAAATGCAGCGTCCTCAGGCAAAAGGGACGTCAGTACGAATAATGTACCGAGTATGTAATACACATAAATAAGCACGTAAAAAAATGGAAGAAATATAGAGTAAATGACTCAACATGTAAGTTTGGATAACTCTGTAAATCATTAAAAACTCGTAGTGTCATTCATATACATATGAATGTCATGCCGTGCATAGGTACATGTGTTCATAACATCACCAAGCCTCTGAGGGCATCCCATCATATCATCTCGGCCACTGTGGGAAAAATCATCAATGTATACCAGTTGATCGGGTGGTAGTGCGTATATAATGTCGTAACCTTTTCCATATATATATGTATATGTATATGTATATGCGTATATAATATCGTCTGGTCATGGATCAGTGTACATGTATAAATGAATACAATGCATGAGAAGTACGTCAATAAAATCTCTCGGAACGTCTAAGATCTTTATACCTTTGATTAATATCATGAAACAAACTTTATAAACTTATGTATTTTCTGAGACCCATGAACATATGATAGAATAATAATACATAAGGGAATTCAAGAACATAGACATCTCTAATATTTCTATGAATAGAGTCATTTATGGAATTTGTGCATTTGCTCGTTTTGTTCGTGTTGTATAGATCATGCCAAAAAGAAAGAAGGGACAGACTTAAGATACCTGGAGTAGGGGAAATCCGTATGATATTCTTGAAAAAGGTTGCACCGCACTCCCTTAGAATCGCAAAAGCTCACGTTGCTAAGGTGCTAAGAAATCTCGTTGGAATTTTTGTTTCAAGGAATCTTGTTGAACTCTCATTGGATTTAGGTTGCTAACGTTGGAATCCTTCTAGATGTCATGAATTATCTTTGTTTTGTAATCTTTGCCGTAGGAAATCATAATAAGATTACTCACTTGAATATCTAAAGTATAGGTTGCGAACGTTGGAATCCTTGTAGCTGTTATGAATTCTCTTTGTTTTGTAGTCTTTGCCATAGGAAATCATTATCAGATTACTCACTTAAATATCTAAAGTCCAAATGAAGCCAAAATTCCAATCCTTTAAGTCTTTACACGTAGAGGATGTAGTGTTTTGTATTTAACACTTTAGCTTGCCACCTTTCAATCTAGATGTATGAGTCACTCAATTTGAAAGGGGGGCTTCCACCTAATACAATTTTAATCTTATCCAACATATTCCTAATAAATTAGGTAACATACCATTACCAAATAATTAGCCAATTACCCGCATAATTAAGAATTATCTCAACTTACTTAAAATATTACTCACTTTTAACATATCTTGTACACCTTACTATAATGGTCATTTAATACCTTGTATGACAATAGTCCATAAATACCGGGTATTTATAGCCCGGACCATACTTTAACTCAAAATGCAAAACTTCGACGAAATTCATTTTCTTTGATTTGCTTGCCCTCTCACCTTCACGAATTTACTCATCACTTGTTTGAAATAGAAAAATTCTTATAATCTCAAAATAATTGCATTTCTGAACTTGCATCGATTAACTTACGACGAAACTTTAACACACGAAAATGCGGGATGTAATAGCTCATTTTCGAGCTTCCATCAATTTACTTATGGCGTACTTTCACGTACGAACACATGGGGTGTAACAGTTTGAGCCAGGCGAGGCCTGATTGTCGGCTACAAACTTGGTCCAGGATGCCCTAGATAAAGTGAAGGTGATTCAATATAGACTTCGCACAGCCCAGTCCAGACAGAAGAGTTATGCGGACCGGAAGGTTCGTGATTTAGCATTCATGGTTGGAGAGTGGGTCTTGCTTCAGGTATTCCCTTTTAATAGAGGGAGGATGTAACGAACCGGCAGGTCGTTTTGAGAGTTAGAGCCCCGATCTCCTATTAAATTCTTCCCATGTATCTAATTCTGCTATTTTGTGTTGCTGGGAGGGTTCGTATTGGTTTTTGAAGTGAATTGAGACACTTAGTCTCTTAATCGGAAGTTTAAGTTGGAAAAGTCGATCGGATGTCGACTTGTGGGTAAATGACCTCGGATTTGAATTTGTATGGCTCTGTTAGCTCTGTTAGGTGATTTTGGACCTAAGAGCGCGTCCGGAATGTGATTTGGAGGTCCGTGGTAGAATTAGGCTTGAATTGCGATTTCGATCGGCAGTGCAAATTTTTATATCGGACCCGTAATGGAATTCCAGAAGTGGGAGTAGGTTCGTAGTATCATTTTTGACTTGTGTGTAAAATTTGAGGTCATTCAGACGATATTTGATATGTTTTGATGTCGCTTGTAGAATTTTGAAATTTTAAAGTTCATTAGGCTTGAATCCATGTGTAAATCATGTTTTTGATGTTGTTCGATGTGAATTGAAGGCTCGACTAAATTCGGATGGTGTTTTAGGATACGTTGGTATGTTTGGTTGAGGTCCCGAGGGCCTCGGGTGAGTTTCAGGTGCTTAACGGGTTGAAAAGGGCTAAGGAAAAATTTATGATGCTGCTGTAGCTGGTGTAACCGCACCTGTGCACTTTGGGGCGTAGGTGCGGAGTTGCAGAAGCGGCTATGGAACCGCAGATGTTATATGGACCTTGTCAGCTGGGGTAGCAGGTGTGGTGGAGGGTCCGTAAAAGCGGAAGCGCGGGAGCGATTGTGGGACCGCAGGAGCGAGCTCGCAGATGCGGCCCAATGCTCGCAAATGCGACCCCAGCCCATTTAAGTGGATTTCGCACCCGCGATGGTTCTTCCATAGGTGCGGGTCCACAAATGTGATCTGGGGATCGCAGAAGCGGATATCGCTGGGCAGAAAAGGAAATTTTTGAGGGTGTGAATTGGTTTTTATTCGTTTCTTGTAGTTATATTTATGTTATGTAATTGGTTTTGATTAGATTTGGGCCTTTCGGAGTCGGATACTCGTGGAAAGAGCGTAATTTTGGATTGATTGAGCTTGGTACAAGGTAAGTGGCTTGCCTAACCTTGTGTGGGGTAACCTCCCCGTAGGATTGGTATTGTTGTTGTTATTTGAGCGTCGTGTACGTGAGGTAACGAGTACGTACACAGGCTGTTTTTTGTAAAACCAAATTTTCATTATGAAGTAAATTTGTCTTTCCTCTTATTTGAACTTATTAGCTTGTATAGCATTATGTTAGACTAAGAAAGAATGCCTATTTGCCTTAACGGTTTACTTGAACTATGTGCAGCATGCTTAGTTGTTTTACTTGCTTTTCCTTAGCTTACACTTAGGATAAATTTTGAGACTCTGTGCTATGATTATTGAATCTTGTCGTCTTGTTGCATGTTTACTTTGGGACTACGGAACGGCATATTTACTTTGGGACTGCGGAACGGTATTCCGGGAGATCCCCCTGTCTTGCATATTTACTTTGGGACTACGGAACAGTATTCTGGGATATCCCCCTGCACATTTACGTTAGGGACTACGGGATGGTATCCCGGGAGATCCCCTGTAGAACAGTTGTGTTTTGAGCTATGTTTTTCCATGATCCGTTCATTGTTACATTTTAGTCCTTATTATTGTGACATGACCTGACCTCGTCACTTCTCAACCGAGGTTAGGCTTTGCACTTACTGGGTACCATTGTGGTATACTCACGCCCTTCCTGCACATTTGTTTTTGTGCAGATCCAGGTACCTCTCGTCAGCCTCATTATTGGTGCAGCCACAGCAGTCTACCAAAGACTTCAAGGTATATCTGCACGGGCCCGCAGATCCTCGAAGTGACCCTCTACCTTTTATACTATTTTTCCCTCCTTATCTCTTAGACTATGTATAGAAGACAGTTTAGACAGTTTTTCTTAGAGCTTGTGACTCATGTTTCCGGGTTTTGGGAAAAGTTGTGTATATTCGTGTATTGGTTTTACTTGTATATGCCGCGCGGAAGTCTACCATTATATAGTATCTATTGAAGCTTAGTTATTCCATTTTTTTTTATTTCTGTTATTTCAATGTTAATAGGCTTACCTAGTAGTAGCGACTAAGTGCCGTCACGACGTCTTACGAAGGGGTAAAATGGGTCATGACACCTCGTGCCTTCAGGATTTCATTACCCTAATTTTATACTCTAGCATTTTTACCTCTGTTACTCAGGATTCCTCGGTGCGTTACAAAATTTTTACTCATCCTCTGCTCAAGCTAAAACATCTAAGATTTCATCTTTCAACCTTTCTCTATCTTTTTCAAGCTTTTTCAGATAAGAATGGACAAAACCTCCAAATCTGTTCCCCAAAAGGTTGCTATACCTCCCAACCGGCTGCCAAAATTAATGAGACCATCCCTGATATGGTCGACCTTGAGAGGTCCGCTGCTGAACCTCCCTTGAAGATGTTCATTCACGGAAGTTGTTCGGTTACTGACGACTTCAAGGTTGAGAAGCCCTCTTCGGTGCAGGATCGGCATGAGGAGGCATCAAGATATATTTTCTCTATCATCGAAGATGACCTCCCCATGGTCCGAAAGGACTGCAACTGGGCCGACAAGGACATAGTGGTTCCCGACTCCGAGGAGACCATTACTACTAATGTTGAGGGATACCTAAGTGTTTTCACTTATCCCTTTACACTGGCACGGGTGGACCCTATCATTATAGTCTTTTGTAGGAGGTATGAGGTATGCCGCGGTCAAATCCACCTATCGTTTTGGAGGAATGTAATCCTCCTTCGATTTTTTTGTGAATAAGATCGACTCATATCATTTCGACGTGGATCATCTACTTCATTTGTACAATCCCTTATCTTCCATGGGGGACTGATAAAACTCACGCGATGGGCTAGTAAAGCCCAATTCTCAAACATCGATGAAGACCAAGATCGAGGCTGACATGGACGCTTTGCCCGAGTGAGGACCTTGGACTTGATCCCGGATAAACTTAGGCCATTCCTCGAGAAGTGGAATGCATCACATAAGTACAACTTTCCTTTGAATGTTGATTTCATGTTCATCTCCCTTTTCCTCAATTGTATTCGTGGTGGTGCAGTTGTTGCTCGAGTCCCAAATGCTATCCCTCGGCTCAAGAAGTGGATCGAAGGTATTGTCTCACGGATGCCCTACTCCGAGCATTCATGCTGAAAACCGATAGGTCACGACGGGCACCCGGTACCTTACTCAACCGAGTACCAATGTAATATATCTTTCATATCATTCTATCATAGGTAAATGAACCAAAGTAAAGTATTAGGGAATACAAATTTATGCATATGACATACTGGCCTATAAGGCCAAAATTATCACTCGTACACTGAACATAGGCCGATAAGACCATACAATATTTCATGTATACGACATATGTCTACAAGCCTCTAAGAATACATAATTTTAATAAAGGTCAGGACAGAGTCCCACCATACCAAACAATACACGTGTAAATCATACTAACCAAACAAGCAACTCTGAAGAAAATGGAGCGCACCAACATCTTCTGCTGAGCTGATAACCTACTTGGAGGGCTCTCGACCTGTCTATCGGGACCTGCGGGCATGAAATGCAGCATCCCCGGGTAGAAGGGACATCAGTACGAATAATGTACCGAGTATGTAAGGCATATAAATAAGTACATAACAGACATGGACGAAATATAGAGTAAATGACTCAACCTATTTAGTGTCATGCATATGCGTATGAATGTTATGTCGTGCATACGTATATGTGTTAATAACATCATCAAGACTCTAAGGGCATCCCATCATATCATCTTGGCCATTGTGGGCAAATCATCAACGTATACCAGCTGATCAGGAGGTGGTGCGTATATAACTCCATAACCTTTCCCATATCCCATATATATATACGCGTATATAACGTCATCTGTTCATGGGTCAATGTACATTTATAAATGCATGAAATTCATAACAAATACGTTAATAAGATTTTCTCAAATGCCGTAAAAATCAATATACCTTTCGGATAAGCTTTATCCAATACGTATTTTTCTCAGACCCACGAACAGAAGATATAATAATAATTCACATGGGGAATCAAGAATATAGACACCCCTAGTATTTCTATGAATAGAGTCATTTATGAAAGTCGCATATTTTACTCGTTTCATTTGTATTATTTGGATCATTTCAAAAATAAATAAGGGATAGCCTTAACACACCTGCGCCGATTCTCTTGACAATCCTTCTAACGCATGTCAATTGCGACAACACGTAACGGTGGATCGAAGTAGGGGAAAATCCATATACTATTCTTGAGAAACATTGCACTATACACCATTAGAATCGTAAAATCTCGTTGCTATTACGTGGTATAACTTTGTATGAATTCCATTGCTAATTCAAGAACTCTTGTAGCTCTCTTTGTGAACTAATCCTAATTCACGTTCCTTTTAAAAGTCTTATTGTGAATAAGTATATTCTTGAAAATTTTGAAATTCTTGAGTTTCAACCAAGAGCTTAAGCAAGTCTATGAACCAAGATCATAATTGGTAAAAGAATTATCCATTTTAAGATCAAACATATCCTTTAAATAATAGTATATCATATAGATTACTCCTAACACTTGAATCAAGAGTTCTCAACTTTTACTATTATGGCTATGTGGTACCTTGTATGGCACTAGTCCAAAAATACGGGGTATTACAGCTTAGATCGTATTTTACCGCAAAATGTCAAATTTCGACGAAATTCATTTTCTTCGATTAGCTCACCTTCTCACCTTCACGAATTTACTTATCACTTGTTTGAAATAGTAAAATAATTATAATCTCACAATAATCTCATTCCTGAACTTACGTTTATTAACTTACGACGAAACTTTATCGTACGAAAATGCGGGATGTAACACCATTCCCCCCTTTGGAACATTTGTCCTTGAATGTTGACTGATGTATTTGTCATTTTCATAACCTATTTCCTCTGAATACTTTAGTAATTTCTTTTCCATCTAGGTAACTGTTGTGTGAATAATTCTAAGCGTCAGGGCATCCCCCCTTTAAGCTTCTTTCTCACACCATGACTTGTGATCGAATTCCTTCCAATATCGTAACTGTTGCTACCTTATATCATGCAGCCTCTACGTTACTGACCTTGTAAGTATGCATATGCGACTCTTCTGTCCTTTTTCCTCCAGCTTTTATCCAATCTCTAGGTCGTACTTTGTAAACATATATAATTCTTAATAGGATACCTCTCTAGGCATCTATAGGTGTAATGAAGTTTTTCGCTCGGTACTTTGTAGAACTTGCGAATATGGCTATACCTATTTCATAGACCTGGTTATCCATTCGTATGACTTTAATCCATCTACGTAGGTCATACTATACCATAATTCTTACTTCGATTCATCATTACTAAGGTCTGCAACCAACTCCAGGTTACTCTCGTTGCTTATCCTTAAGACTGATGGTCTAATATTATCTTATAATGTTGAACTTTTATCCATCTATTGTTGATTCATCTTAAGTTTGATCCATCATCTACCATCGATAACTTTATCTCTTATGTAACACCGCCGCTAAGGCTCGCGTCTCATCAGGGACATCCGGAGTAATTAGATTGATCCACCTAGGGGTGATACTATACTTCCACAATCGTACTTTATAGCATCCCAATGTGAATCACCTTATAAGGGTATTTTAGCCCCTTACAATTCATGTAATTCTCTATAAGTCATTACTCAATCAAAGGCCTAAACGCCGTCCTTTATCTATCACAATTACGCCCTTAGTCCACTACCAGGGCAGCATTCCATCTCTTCTAAATGCTACTAGTCTTAGACTCCTTTGAGTTCATTCTGGCTATACTGAGCCTTCTATAACTTAGAGAATCCATCAGCTATATTATTTTCATGAGCTTAATCCCAAGAAATTACCCATTCCTGTCACCTTTTCTTATCCCTACCCCTGTCTTCCTAAAACCTTGTCGTTCTACCATACTTTAGCTTGCGACCTACACATATCTATTCATACTTGTTCGCAACCTTCCTTTAACTTGCTTGCACCATAGATTTCCTTATGTTGTTCTGGAACATCAAGCGAGACATTACACCGTATCTAACTCTTCTTTTACTCTCTAATTAGACCTTTTGGTACTTAGAAACCATAGGCTGGAAAGTACGCTACTGACGATGCTGCTATCATTCCTGGATATTGAATCCTAGTGCTTCTAGCCTTCTATTCAAAGCATGAACTATTCACGATCTTCTGCCTTTGAGTATTTTATGCGTTGTTCACATTTACCTTACTTACGTTTAAATATCGCATCGTATCTTTTACCTCTATCATGAACTCCCTACCACATAGGTATAATTCATGTCCATAACTTGAAGCTCTACCATAATACTTGCATATTTGGTGCATACACAATCTGGTGGGAGCTTCATACTGAATTCTTATAAGGTTGGTACTTCATCTCACTGGCTTTATCGTAGAGCCGTTATATGATATGGCTACTGTACTATCTCTCTTGTACCTCTGATATTAAGAGTGATTCTACAATGTTCTCAAACATGATGTCTGTAACTTTTTGGGTCCAATAAGCATACAACTAATTTACTTAATTGATGTAACTCTTTAGTTTCCTCTTCCTTCTGATTAGACTTTATGTAGGCTTAAGCTATCTTCCGATCTGTGGCTCATGGAATTTAGTTGTTACTTTAACCTTTTGTGGATGCTATGGAAAACCATGATATAATCTTCTAATGATTTAATCATTTGTCTATGACCTAGACCCAATTCCTTCTTTTAACTTATACCGGAGTCTTCTATGGCTGATCATTAATCGCATAATTCCTTTTGTTCCATTTCATTTTTATTTAAACGTAAGCAATTGCTTTTCCTGGTCTTTTTGCCCCCTTCTGCGTGCATACTTAGCTCATCTGAGTTCTCACGCATGTCGAAATTTTTGTGCAACTCATATGGTCTCGAATATTACTTTTGGTTTTACTCCCCGCTCATTAGCCATGGTAGGTGCAACTTTCTTATGGGGTGCATACATATTGTTGTGAGACTGTTATTACAAGACCATTTCCTCTTTAGGTCGCGGTTCTTAGGTTGAAGCCTTCTTCATTATTTCCTCAGCTAGTCCTTCGTTGTAGTACTTAGGGAAAACCCTCTGACTCTTGTGAAGCTGCGGGCTTATTACATCGTATACTCGACAGAATTTTTGATGTTCTTCCTCGCCTATAGTTATCCATCGTTACTTACCTCCATGCCCTTGTGCTTGTAGGGTCGCTTCTGAACTTGATATTTTGACTATCTTCCCAGTGGCTTTCCCTTTTATTTCAGTAACACTCATATGGTACCTTTAACTACCCCAACTCCTATCTGAATATTTCTCAAGGATCACGATGTCACATCTGCGAGACTGAATTCACCATATTGGGTTTTACTATGTTTATCTTGCACGATCTGCTAACTCATCTGTAACTTCCTGTTTAGCCATAACTAGGCCCTTCCTGAATCAATTACTGACTACTCGTTGGCCCATTCTCATATCAATATTCCGCGTAATCTTTCTTGGGTTATTTCCTTTGTCTTAACTTACGTCTCGCATTGACTCCTTATTTATCAATCACATCTCGGGCAGGAACCTTTACTTCCTCTCCTTGACGTCGTGTTTGCATAATATTCTGAAATCATAGCATATTTGTGGGATTTGAATAAGTGCAATCTCATCCCTTCCTCATCGCATTCTTCCTTTACCATTCCATAGTTACTAGAACCACTTAATTATGACTTAATATCACGTCACTCCATATTCCCCTCTTTAGTGGAGTACTAAGAGTTGGAGCTACGACAATATACCTATAGATATTTTACCTTTTCATTTCCGGCGTCTTTTCACATCATCGATGATCCTTACTCATCTTGCGGTAATTCTTCTGTACTAAGGATAACAAAATTCCTTACTCGTGAGGGTGGCAATTACTATAATTGGCACATACGGTCTCTTAAGCTTAACTTTGCTCACATTGCTTGCTTTATAGAAGCGTCTTCCTGAATGACCATTCTCTGAATTTTTCATGAATCTTCTTCTATTGTCCATTCTATTATCGCCGGAAAGAAATCTGAAATTCTCATGATGTCGACCACTATCAAATCAGTCAGCCCCTAATTCATGTTTAGTTTATCTTGTTCACCATCCCATACTATTTCTATTAATCTGGGGTCTAACTTTTCCTTCTGATAGTTGCGTTGGAGTCATGAACTTATTCTCGAAGTGAGGATATGACTTTATGGCCTATACTCTTTTGTTGTCTCAAGGCCTGTCCCTTCTCGTCTTTTCCTTCACATGACTATAGACTCTGTAATACTGTCATCTTTTTGACATACCATTGACATCCATGTATCACATCTTACTCTTAATGCTTCATTAGATCTCTTCTTATTTCCTACTAACATTTCTTTATATCACTTTATTCTGAAAACTTCAACAAGATATTATTTTGATTTTAGCTCCCCTTTTCTCCATCCACTGGCTCTTCGGGTTGCCTAGCATTATCTCTCTACTAGGGAAGGGAGTCATACTAATATAATATTTATCCTTTCCAGACTTCCAGTGCCTATCTTTGTAGTACTCATATCTAGCTGTACTATTTTAGAGTGCACCATCTAGGTGTCTCACAAGGAGATCCCTTACAACGTTTGCACCATCCTTCGGAAATGTGAACTAACTCTACCAATCCATCCCCCATTTTGGTTTACTCTAACCCCAGCTGGGTCCTGATAAACCATCCTTCTCTTAAACTAAATTTGTTAGCTCCCATAGGGCATAACTGAGATCTGTATGGCCGATTGTACATACATCTGTCACTGTTGAAGGTAACTCAAAATGCTTATATCTCCCTTCATGAATGGTAATAAATGATAATCTTTATTAACTAGGGTACCTCGTACTTTTCTTCACCTTGTTTCTTTTACTTCCTGAAACTTGTGTCTACCTTCCGATTATGTTATTTCTTTTTACCGTAAGAGTGGATAAGTATTCTTGCCTTAGGGATCCTTACCAAGGAACTTACACACACATGATCTACTAAAGACCTTACGTTTACTCATCATAAGCGTGATGCAAAAATCGAATTCCTTTGACTCAACTCTTCCACAACTATATCTCTTACCAAGCGTCTTTCTGGATGTAGGCATCGTCGTATTATGAATAAGATAGAGTTTAGGAAATTAAGTTCTTACAACTGACCTCTACCACACAATCTAGAGTAGAAAGAAAGAGTGACAGTCCTAAATTCCATGTAACCTCCTGCTTATAAGTGTGGTGCACGACACACCCATAAACAAGACTCTACTAGACACGGCTTGTAGACTCCTTAGGACAGAACTGCTCTGATACCACTTTTGTCACGACCCAAACCGATGGGTCACGACAGGCACCCTGTACCTTACTCAGTCGAGTACCAACATAACGTATCTTTCATATCATTCTATCATAGGTAAATGAACCATAGTAAAGTATGAGGGAATACAAATTTGTACATATGACACACTGGCCTATAAGGCCAAAATCATCACTCGTACACTGAACATAGGCCGACAAGACCATACAATATTTCACGTATACGACATATGTCTACAAGCCTCTAAGAATACATAATTTTAATAAAGGTCATAAAAGAGTCCCACCATACCAAACAATACACGTGTAAATCATACTAACCAAACAAGCAACTCTGAAGCAAATGGAGCGCACCAACATCTTCCGCTGAGCTGATAGCCTACTTGGAGGGCTCTCGACCTGTCTATCGGGACCTGCGGGCATGAAATGCAGCATCCCCGGGCAGAAGGGACATCAGTACAAATAATGTACCGAGTATGTAAGACACATAAATAAGTACATAACAAACATGGACGAAATATAGAGTAAATGACTCAACCTATAAGTCTTGATAACTATGTAAATCATGAAATAATTTTAGTATCATGCATATGCATATGAATGACATGTCGTGCATAGGTACATGTGTTCATAACATCATCAAGACTCTAAGGGCATCCCATCATATCATCTCGACCACTGTGGGTAAATCATCAACGTATACCAGCTGATCAGGTGGTGGTGCGTATATAACGCCATAACCTTTCCCATATCCCATATATATATATATATATATATATATATATATATACTCGTCTATAACACCATATGGTTATGGGTCAATGTACATGTATAAATGCATGAAATGCATAATAAATACGTTAATAAGATTTTCTCAAATGCCGTAAAAATCAATATACCTTTCGGATAAACTTTATCAAATACGTATTTTTCTGAGACCCACGAATCAAAAATATAATAATAATTCACATGGGGAATCAAGAATATAGACACCCCTAGTATTTCTATGAATAGAGTCATTTATGAAAGTTGCGTATTTTGCTCGTTTCATTTATATTATTTGGATCATTCCAAAAAGAAAGAAGGGATAGCCTTAACATACCTGAGCCGATTTTCTTGACAATCCTTCTAACGCATGTCAATTGCGACAACACGTAACGGTGGATCGAAGTAGGGGAAAATCTATATACTATTTTTGAGAAACATTGCACTGTACACCCTTAGAATCGTAAAATCCCGTTGCTATTACGTGGTATAACTTTGTATGAATTCCTTTGCTAATTTAATAACTCCTGTAACTCTCTTTGTGAACTAATCCTAATTCACGTTCCTTTAGAAGTCTTATGGTGAATAAGTAAATTCTTGAAAATTTTGAAATTCTTGAGTTTCAACAGAGAGCTTAAGCAAGCCTATGAACCAAGATCATAATTGGTAAAAGAATTATCCATTTTAAGATCAAACATATCCTTTAAATAATAGTATATCATATAGATTACTCCTAACACTTGAACCAAGAGTTCTCAACTTTTGCCACATTATCAAATGACATTATGAGTCATTTATTAAGGATGGGTTTGCTTCCATGTTGGGGAGGGGTTGGTCTTATCCAAATTTATCCACTTAATTTCTTAATTAATTTGTTAATCTCCCATTAACCAATAATTACCAATCCACATAATTAGGATTTATCTCAAATTACTTAAAATACCACTTACTTTTAATTCAATTTATATACCTTACTATTATGGCTATGTGGTACCGTGTAAGTCACTAGTCCATAAATACGGGGTATTATAGCTTAGACCGTATTTTACCGCCAAATTTCGACGAAATTCATTTTCTTCGATTCGCTCACCCTCTCACCTTCACGAATTTACTTATCACTTGTTTGAAATAGTACAATAATTATAATCTCACAATAATCTCATTCCCGAACTTACGTCGATTAACTTACGACGAAACTTTATCATATGAAAATGCGGGATGTAACACGTTCTCATGGTAAGATTTCTCTCCCGAATAAGTTATGTTGAGATTCTTCTTCTAGCATCACGTTCTTATTTCCTTTATTCCCTTTTTGAACGTTTGCTTAAAAACGTCGAGCTTAGGCCTCCGGTTGGGGACAAGGACTTGCCTGTTGATTCTCCTACTTCAGGGAAGGCCGGAGCCGCAACCGGAGAGATAAAATGGAGGAGTGCCCCGAGTTCCCCGAGCTCGGAAAGAAAAAAAACAAGGAAAATGTTGGCTTGTAAACTAAAGGAAAGCTCCATCTCCCAAGCACCAGATTCGGACTTGCTCTACTAGCTTAGGGATGAGTCCGAGGATGAAGAGCTTTTAGTGGCCCGCGAGTCATCGCCCCCCGAGGAGCAGGGGCCGTTGAACAGGAGACCCATGAGGCCGATCTCCCTCAAATTAGGGAGGTTGATGAGGAGACCGGAGCCGAGACTTCCCGGGACACCGACAGTTCCTCAAAGGAGGCACTTGGTGTGATAGATATTACCAGGACGCCCTCGTTCACTGAGTCCATGTCCGACGAGGCCCAAACAATGAAAGAGCCACCATACAAAGGGACTCATGGAGTGGATGATCCCCTCCGCTGCTTTTTTGATGGCATGGACTGAGCTGCCCTGGAGGACTTCTCCCAGTTGGGCAACTTAGAGGTACCGAGAAAAAGTCCAAGAGGTTGGTGGGCCGAACTCAAGCCCAAGGTTGATCATCCAATTTCCAACTCCGAGCTTGGATCCTGGATGGAAGCAATAAGTTATTATCACTGTCCCAAAGGACGCCCGCATTCTTCCCTCCTCTGTTGGGGTAACTAGCTACCTCCGGTTCCTGGTAACTGAAGAAGACCAGGCAAAAATAAGTGTGATGGACGCTCCGTGATTGTTCAACAAAGCACAACAAGCACTGAACCGAGTAAGGTGTCATTATAATCTTTCATCTTTGAATTTAAACTTTGATAACTCTAATGCCTTTCCCCTTTCACACTTTTGCAGGCTTCGGTACTCCATCATGAAACCTTTCTCCAATACCGAGTAGAGCATAGAAAGATCGAGGCCGAGGTTAAAGAGCTTGGTGAGAAGAGGGACACGTACAAGCTTCTCATCAAGCAACGCGAAGGAGAAATCGAGAAACTCTGGGCTGAGTTGGACACGGTCCAAAAAGAACATGCCAACCTTGTGGAACAGGTAAATATCATTGAAGTTAGTGATGACGAGTTAGACATGGTGACTAACGGTCAAAACTCGCAGGTCCAGCAGAAGATTGATTGGCTAGACCAGCTTCGAGCCAAGATGGACAGGTCAAGGCCATTGTCGAGGAGTGGAAGGGAAAAATGGACCGATTGTCTTCGGAAAAGGAGACCTCCAAGGAGCACCTGGCCTTGACATAGGTACAACTTCGAGCAGTGAGGGAGTAAGTTGAGGCCCGGTCCTAAAAAATTGAAGACCTCCAGTCTCAACTGGGCTCAGCCTGTTACCGGACGGGATACCCTTGTTGCGGAGCTTAAAGCAGCCAAGTCAGTGTAGAAATAACTAGGGTCGATGTCGAAGAGATGGTTTCTCAGTACAAAGCTGACGGCGAGGCATCCCAGGACCGAAGTTATTACCGACTAAGTGAAGTGGCAGCCCCGAGGAAGGCTCTCGAGGAAGTTTATGTTGAGGGTTTTGACTTATTGGTCGATATTGAAACATTAAGAGGCTCGAGATTAAGGCCAAGAAGTTGGAATATCCCAAGGACGAGGAAGGATCCGAGGGTCCTAGTAGATCTGAGGGCGGATAAGACCCCGATGGTCCCCGTGATGAGGCAGGTTCCAAAGAAGATCATGCTTTGGTGCTTGTAGATTTTTCTTCGTTTTTGGACTTTTGTATTTTGTTGAGGCTGTTTGGCCTTTGTAAAGATATATATATATATATATTCCCTACAACAATTTCAAGTTTGTTTCTTTTTCTTTTTCATTATGATTGTAAAGATTTTGATTGCCTTAGCACGTAATAATAAGGTCTTGTTCGGAGGATCGAACAAGGATCGTCTTGAAGTAATTTTGCTTAAGACTCGTGGGTGCTTGGTATCACTGGAATCTTTCCCTGAAGTGTTTACTTATAATTCTTTGGATTATAATTTTGTCGAGGGTAGCCTTTTAAACCGGTTTGGAATTTTGAAGGCCTTATATTTTAGTTACGGGTTTCGGACGTCTCCGAGCCATTTCTAGGATGGTTGTAGCCTTTTAAGTTCGGGTATTGCCCAATAGGATATTACCCCAGACTTCAATGCCCGAGTCGTCCGGTCTTTCCCAGGCCGACACTCCCTGATCGGGGGTGGCCCTAGCCTTTAAGGTTGGGGCACTGCCTAATAGGTTCATGTGCCCTCGGGCTTTGGCATCCTGAGTCGTCCGGGCTTGCCCAAGACGATAGTCCCAAATGAAATCAATAACTTCCTTCTCCCTAAATTTATCAAATGCCTGGGCTTCCACCCATTTATAAAAATACTCAGTCATAAAAAATATAAAATTGAGCCTTACCGGGTGCCCATGGCAGGGGACCAACGTTGTCCATTCCCAACTTCATGAATGGCCAGTGTGACAAGACCGAATGTAATAGCTCACCGAGCTGATGAATCATCGGTGCATGCTTCTAACATCCGTCACATTTTTGCACGAACTCCTTTGCGCCCTTCTCCATGTCGATCCAGTAGTAGCCGACTCTATTTATCTTCCGAACCAATGATTCGACGCCCGAATGATTTTTGCAGGTGCCTTCGTGGACTTCCCTCAAAACATATTCGGTGTCTCCTGGTGACTAAACATTCTCTTGAATAGGGTGTCATCTTTGGACAAGCTGAACCTAGCCGCACTTTGTGCCCATAGCTCTTGATTCTTTAGGATCGGAGGACAGTTTTCCAGTCATCAAATAGTCTATATACTTGTTTCTCCAATCCCAGGTTTAAGCTTGTTGAGTTTATCTCAGCAAGGCCTTCTTCCACTACCATTTTCATGAGTTGAACGACCATTTCCGAGTTGAATTATCATCATCGACCAACAATCCTAAGTTAGCAAGAGCATCAGCTTCGATGTTTTGATCCCGGGGTACATGTTTCAAAGTCCATTCCTTGAACCAATGTAACGTCACTTTTAGTTTATCCAGGTACCTTCACATTTGTTCCCCTTTGACTTCGAACGTTCCATTGAATTGATTTAACACAAGGAGGGAATCGCACTTAGCTTCAATCACCTCAGCCCCCAGGCTTTAGCTAGTTCGAGACCTGCAATCATGGCCTCCTACTCGGCCTCGTTGTTAGTCAAGTTTACCGTTCTAATAGATTGCCTAACTACATTACTCGTTGGTGGTTTCAACATAATTCCAAGTCCAAACCCCTTTTGCGTTCAAGGCAACGTCCGTAAAGAGGGTCCAGATTCCGGAAGAAATCCCAAAATTCAACAACAATTACTTCTTGACCTCAAGTATTAGGGCCGACATGAAGTCAGCCACAAAGTCCGCCAAAATTTGAAAATTTGATGGTGGTTCGGGGTAGATATTCAATATCGCACCCTCTGATTTCCATGGACCATTTTTCCAATCGTCCCCAGAGCTCGAGCTTATGCATTATATTCCTTAACGGTTAAGTAGTCACGACACATATGGGATGGCAATTTTAACTTTCTAGAGGCACTTAGCAAAGCGAATGCCAATTTTTCCAAGTGAAGATACCTAGTTTCGGCCTCGCCTAGAGTCCTGCTAACATAGTAGATAGGAAATTTGCGTACTTTCCTCTTCCCGGACTAGGACTCCACTTACCGTTATCTCGGATACCACCAAATACATGTACAACTACTCATGTGCCTTCGAATATGAAGAAAAGGCAGGCTTGAAAGGTACCCCTTGAGTTCTTCCAAGGCTTGTTGACACCCCAGGGTCCATGAGAAATTATTCTTCTTCTTCAATAACGAGAAGAACCGATGGCTCTTGTCGAAAGACCTAGAAATGAATCAGCCCAACGCGGCTAAGCGCTCGGTTAACCTTTGAATGGCCTTGACATTGTCCACCACAGTAATGTCCTCTATGTCCTTGATTTTATCGGGATTGATTTTGATCCCCCGATTAGACACCATGAATCCGAGAAATTTTCGATCCCGACTCCGAATGTGCATTTCTCCGGGTTTAGCTTCATATTGTATTTCTTCAATATGTTGAAGGTTTCCTGCAAATGTTTCAAATGGTCCTCTGCTCGAAAGGACTTAACTAGCATATCGTCAATGTAAACCTCCATTGATTTCCCTATTTGTTCTTCGAACATCCGATTTACTAGGCGTTGGTAAGTGACACAGGCGTTTTATAGTCCGAATGGCATTATGTTACAGCAGTAGGTGCCGTACTTAGTGATGAAGCACGCTTTTTCCTGGTCGCCCGGGTCCATTCGAATTTGGTTGTACCAGGATTAGGCATCGAGGAAGCTGAGGATCTCATGGCCGAACGTCGCATCGATCATGCGACTGATGTTGGGCAGAGGGAAAGAGTCCTTGGGGCATGCCTTATTCAAATCTTTGTAGTCTACACATATTCTTATTTATTCCTTTTTTTAGGGACTAACACTACGTTTGCTAACCAATCCGGGTATTTAAACTCCCCGATGGACCCTATTTTAAGGAGTTTAGATACCTCATCTTTGATGAATGCATGCTTGACTTCGGGTTGAGGCCTCCATTCCTATTTGATCGGGTGGAACTTTGGATCTAGGCTCAGCTTATGAGTAGTTATATTCGGCGGGATCCCAGTCATGTCGAGGTGGGACCAAGCGAAACAATCTATGCTAGGTATAAATAATTTAATGAGTTTTTGCCTAAGCTTGGGACTTAACCCCGTGCCCAGGTATACCTTACGATCTGGCAGGTGCTTGATCAATATGACCTGCTCCAATTTTTCGATCGTTGATTTGGTGGCGTTGGAATCATCGGGGACTATGAAAGACCTAGGAACTCCATAGTCGTCGCCCTCACCTGTCCCCTACTTCTCTAGTTCGGTCGGGGCTGGTGTCAATGATTACTATTTGTTTTCTCCCTTGTCTTTCGAACCCAGATCCTTTAGTGCTAAAAGTGAGGATATAGGGACCACCTCGTTGACTGCGAACATATCCTTTGCAGCTGGTTGTTCTACATAAATCGTTTTAATCCCTCCTAGCGTTGGGGATATCAACACCTGGTGCAGCGTCGAGGGCACTGCCCTCATGTTGTGAATCCACAACCTCCCGAACAAATCATTATATCTCATATATCCTTCGATCATGTAGAACTTTGTTTCCTAAATGGTTACGGCGGTGTTCACCGGTAATGTTATTTCCCCTTTAGTGGTCTCACATGCCATGTTGAATCCGTTTAGAACTCGGACTGCAAGCACAATTTGGCCTTGCAGACCTAGCTGCTCCACGACTCACGATATAATGATATTGGTCGAGTTACCTTGATCAATTAACACACTCTTAACTTGGGATTTATTTATGAGTACAGATATTATTAGTGCATCGTTGTGGGGCTGCACGATGCCTTCAGCATCCTTGTCGTTAAAAAACAAGGTTCCTTCCTGCACGTAATCTCGAGTCCATTTTTCCCTCGTGATGGATACTTTGGTGTGCTTTAACATAGGCCCCTAGGGGACGTCGACCCCACCGATGATCATGTTAATGACATATTGCGGTTCATCCTGCTCGATCTGCTTACTAGAATCCCTATTCCTGAAATGGTTTTTGGCTCGATTGCTCAGGATCCCCCGAAGATGACCGTTACTGAATAACCGGGCTACTTCATCTCTCAATTGTCGGCAATCTTCATTCTTGTGGCCGTGAGTTCCATGATATTTACACATTAGGTTGGGGTCCCTTTCGGCTGGATCGGACTGTAGAGGTCGAGTTCACTTGGTGTCTTTGATGAGTCCGATGGCAGATACGATGACAGCAGTATCGACGCTGAATTTGTGCTCCGGTAACCTTGGCGCTTCTTTAGGCTCGATGGGTCTACTGAAACCGCTTTTGCTCATTAGTCACTAGTTATTTTGACCTTGATCTCTTCTTCTTTCATTTCTCACAGGGTTTCGCCCAGACCCATTATCTCTTCGATCTCCATTGCATGGTTGATACCGACCCCTACTTGATCTTGGTTCACGATCAATATCTCTCTTGGATCTGCCGATAGCTCTCACGGGATAAACGAACCCGGAAGGGGCCCCAAGTTTATCATCTTCGACCTTAATTTCTTATTGATACCGGTTATGCACGTCGGCCCAAGTTTCAGCCAAATATCCTATTAGATATTGCTCAACTGTTGTGAAGCCAATGAGCTTCGAGTATTGAGTCCTTGGGTGAAGACCTGAACGGCCCAATCGTCTGCGACCGGAGGTAGGTCTATCCATTCCATTTGAAACCGGGACAAGAATTCCATGAGCATCTCATTATCCCTCTGTTTCACTTTGTAAATGTCTAATTTCCTGGTCTCGACCTTGATGGCCCCAGTGTGTGCTTTTACGAATGAGTCTACAAGCATAGCAAACGAGTCAGTAGAATTAGGGTGTAAGTTGTGATACCATATCATAGCTCCTTTTGAAAAAGTTTCCCCAAACTTTTTCAACAGGACAAACTCGATCTCATTATCCTCCAAATCGTTCCCTTTGATGACACACGTGTAGGAGGTCACACGCTCATTTGGGACAGTTGTTCTGTTGTACTTAGGAATCTCGGGCATGCGGAGCTTCTTTGGCATTGCCTTCGGAGCTACGCTCGGAGGAAAAGGTTTTTGAACAAACTTCTTGGAATCCAAGCCCTTCAATATCGGTGGTGATCCAGGGATTTGGTCGACCCTGGAGTTGAAGGTTTTCACCTTTTTGTCATTGGCTTCGATTTTATTTTCTCCCGATTCTACCAGTTATGTCAGTTCCTCGAGCAACTTTATGATCTCGGGGTTAGTCCTCGGTTCAGCTTCACACGGCCTCTCTGTGACCGGTTCGTTTCTACAAGTTATTTCCCAGGACGACTCGAGCTCAATTCTGCTAGGGGCGCACCTTTGGTTTTGCAGCTGGACTATCGCTGCATGTTGAGCCTGTAGCATTTCGAAGATCACTCGCAAGTTGATCCCATCTCTTTCACCGTCGATTGTATTTTGGGCTATCGATCGGACTCCCCCACGCATGCTGCTCTGGGGATCGGTAGGCAAATTCACATTGATGGCCACATCTGAGTTGATGCCTATCGGGTCCGCGGCTGGAACTCTGTTGGGATCGACAAGGGGCACCTCGTTACTGGGTACCATATTTTTTGTTCTAGCCATGGTGACCGGATTCGGCATCTATGTTTAGAGGGGCAGATCCGGAGTTTGACATTTTAAACTTTGACCTGAAGTTACATACACTTCAAAGAACAAGTGTAAAGTATTATGAAAATTTGTATCAAATTGCCACTACTATTCTTAGCCCCACGGTGGGCGCCAAAGTGTTTACCCTAAAAATTGATAACAACTAAATTTGTAAGTGGTTTAAGGATACGCGGATTAATTCGATATAAACGATAAATTACGTTAGATTAAACAAATAAAGATATAGTTAAATTCAAACCACGTAAGGAGGATGATTCCAGTCTTAGTGAAATTTCCACCCTCGACCCGGACTCACAATGGTCAGAACTGAAGAACAAGAATAAGAGCTTCCAATAAAAGAGAATAATACTCCCTCTGTTATAGTTTACGTGGACCTATTTCTTTTTTGGTCCGTCCCAAAAGGAATGACCCCTTTCTAAATTTGGAAATAATTTAGATTAAACTTCCAATTTTGCCCTTAATGAGAAGCTTTTATAACCACACAAATATTCTAGACCTCTTTTTGACTTGTTTAGGACCACAAATTTCAAAAAAATTATTTTTTCTTAAACTTTGTGCCCAGACAAACAGGTTCACATAAATTAGAATGGAGGGAGTAGTATATTGTCTTGGTATGTGTGTTACAATATGTTCAATAAATAATCAGACCTTTTTTATATAGTAGGGGAATCCTACTCTAGGTACAATTCTATAAAAGGTAAAAAAAAATTGTTTAACTAATCACCGGTTCCTCATCGATACGTGCCGAGATCCACGCTATGATATTCGGTCGGTCGCGGATATTACGGCCTTCTGTTGGTCATGCTTGATTGCCTTACCACGTTCTCCGAAGTCTTTAGGGATTTGAACCGATCTCGGACCATGGCCCCGATATTCTTGATGGTGGGTGTCATGCCCCCGGGCTCTGACTCGATGAGGCTCTTGCCTCGATGCTGGTCCCTTGTCATCATGTCTCTAGCTCAGTTTATCATATCGGAAGTCAGAGCGTACCATGAGCTCAGTTTTATATACATAATGTATGTATGATTGTACACCAAAATAAGATAAATACGTTTCCCTTTCAAATAATTTCTTCGAAATGATTAAAAAAACTTATCAATTATTTAAAATTGAGACATAAAAAATATACGAATACTTCTGCTTTGTTTTTAGAATCTGTATGTTCAACACAAGATTTACTTAAAAAATGTTTTTCTTAACCATTTTAAAGCGTGAAAAAGCGACGGTCTTAACCATCCAACTATACTAGTAGAAGTTATCTTAAGGACTAAATACTCTCGACAAGATTAGCATACTAGTAATCCGAATCTCACGGCATATTCATTTGTAAGTTCATGTTTCTCATGTACTAGTGTCTGAACGCGTGCAATGCACGGATAATTTGATTAAATATTAATCTTATAAAATTATGATCTAATATATCATATTATTTTAATAAATAATAATTTTACTATCTTATTATTTAATGTAGTATACATAAATATAATAAAATCGATACAAAATCAAAGGATACAAAGCATTATAGTAATCAAATAAATTATTTATTCCTTATTTATTTTTTTATTAAATTAGCAAGCACTTAGTACTATACATTTAGTAATGTGATTTTTTATTAATTTGTCAATTGGCTTAATATTTTGATATTACTTCTCTTCTAGTAGAACATACGTATATATTTTCTTATTCTGGTTTATACTTATATTATTTGTTTAAAATTCTTCAACTGTCTAAATTTATCAATAATTTTTTTGAGTGTTATTTATTTAATTTTGTTTCTTAATTAATTCAAAATATCAATATGATAAAATTATCTTTATCCACCTCTTTTCATACATTCATTTCTACTATATTTGATTAGTTTTCTCATTTTATAGTTATTGAAATTTAAATAATATCATTTTTTTTACTAAATTATAATTTTAAATTCATCAAAAGTATCAAGAGATAAGTCTTTTATTATTTTTATAAGAAATATACTAATATTTTTAATAATTAATAAAATGTGTTCTATATATAATATTTATCTTATACATAATATCCTAATAGTTTCATTATATTTTTGTTTTTTTCATTATGAAATTATTAGTTCTATTTATTAACTAAATTTTCCTATATGAGAAATTTAATTAGTATATGTATTTGTACGATATCATTTGATTTATTTATTTATTTAATATTCTTCATTTATGCCTATTTGTTTATTATGATTTTAGTTATGTGTATATGTACTTAATATTGTTAAATTAACATATGAATTATTAATAAATTACCAATTTAGTATAATAACTACTCCCATATATGTACACACATACACACTACTACTATTACTACTATTATTGGTAGTTTTTTATTTTTTTATTTTTTTGTTTTTTATTGTAAAATAATTTTAAAATTCCAATTTAAATGAGTAGAATTTATTTGTATTTTCATTTTTTATTGATAATTATAATATATGTATATTTATTAATTCAAGTAGTGTAACCAATTAATTTAAAATTTAAAATTCAAAAAATAATTAGTTAGAAAAGTAATTTATTTTGTCTTAACAATGCTACTTGGCTTTTTGTGGTTAATACATTTGTCTTCATGTAGTGCTTTTGCTTATCTTATTCAATATAGATTTAAAAAAATTTAAAAAAAATAGTTAGAAAAGTAGTATATTTTATCTTAACATTGCTCTTGGCTTTTTGTGATTAACACACTTGTCTTAATGTAGTGCTTTTGTTTCTCCTATTCTATATAGACTAGTATTCATACATGCACGTTGCACGAAAAATATTAAATATAATTTTTTATAAGAAAATATTACTTGTAAAATACGGTAGACCGAGAGGAACATGAAAATGTTATTATTTATTGAACATGTAAATGTATTGGATATTCACACATTAAAGTCATGAGCAACCGTACATATCCATTAAAAACAGCTATTAAGGAAGATAATGGAACCTTAGATTATTGGCAATATTCAGATTCTAAGACATATATATTAGGGTTATTTCAGAAAGGCAACAAATTCTACACAATATTTGGTACACATTAACAAAGTTTTTGTTAAATGAAAAGAAGAAAATATTCCTTTGAACTGGTACTAAAGCATCAAGCATTGATGAAAAGATATATGATGGTCCACCATTAAAAACATAATAATATATTTGTTAACACAAAATATCACCTAGTTTGAGTGTTGAGACCGCATAGATTGCAATTATTTTAATACTTTTTTATCATCATTGCTCAAGGAATTGAATAATAATATTGAAGGAATGATTTGCAATGGGGTAAAAAATCGCATGAAATAAGCTCCAAGATTTTAACTTCAAAATCACTTGCCATAACATGAGGTATTTCTCCTTTTAAAGTAGTTGACAGAATTAATTGTAGTTGCACAATGCATATTTTAGAAAGACTACTTGAAATCGGAGACTTTGGTGGCCTAAACTTCTCCTCCATTACAAAAGTTGTCACCTCAAATTTCTCTTTTTACAACTATCTAGGCATTACATGAATCAATCAGGTAGACATTCCTTTTTGTTGTTTATGAAAGATATTCTCTTGGCAGAAGCTGATATTTTAATATATGTCATATCTCAGTAAACCCAATTCCAACTTGAATAAGAGATGTTCATTTCCAGAGGAATTAGCTATCATATAACAACATCACAGACCATGTCATGCATCTTCACAAAATCAAACTTATTTTTCCTTTCTACCTGATTAATTTGACAATTGGACCAGGGAGGCAAAGTTGAATGTCTAACGGAATACTTTGACATTTTAGATCCTTTCTACAAGCCGCAGTCTCAAGGTATGGAAATGGAATTTCTCGATCTTTCAAGTGCACTATGGTAGCTTGATATGAAAATCAAGTTGTAATTCTGTAAAATAACGATAAAAAATAAAATAAACGTGTTAAATAAAGGATATTATTCTGCAAAAAAGAGATGATGCACCAAAAAAGAAAAAAAATTCAGTCAGAACATGCAAAGCTGTGAAAAGCAAAATGACATAAATTCAAAACTGAATTCATAAGAATATTTGCATAAATCTACAAAGAATCTGGACCAGATTTTTGTATACTTTTATTTCAAGAAGTCCTCTTTCTAATTACACAAGCAGATATCGGTTTCGACATGCCTGCATAGAGATATAATATTTTTTAGTCAGTGCGTGTAATCCTGTGAAAAGCAGAATGACAGAAATTAAAAACTAAGTTCAAAAGAATATATGTATAAATCTACAAAGAATCTAGACCTTATTTTTGTATACATGTAGTTCAAGAAGTTATCTTTCCAGCGGCACAATCGATTCGTGATTTCGACATGCCAACTGAGAGATATAATTTTTTTAGTTATAGCGCGCAATGATGTGAATAGCAGAATACCAGAAAATTCAGAACTGAGTTCAAAAGCATTTATGTATAAATATACAAAGAATTTAGACCTGATTTTTGTGCATATTATAGTTCCAGGAAGTCCTCATTTCAATGGCACAAACGGATCGTGATTTCGACGTGCCAGTAGAGAGATATAATTTTTTTAGTCAGGATGTGCAAAGCAGTGAAATGCAAAATGACAGAAAATCATAACTGATTCCGAAAGAATATCTATATAAATATACAAATAATCTAGACCTTATTTTTATATATATTGTAGTTCCAGAAGTCCTATTTTCAACGGCATAAGTGGATCGTAGTTTCGACATGCCAGCAGAGAGATATAATATTTTTAGTTCGGGCGTACAAAGTTGTGAATATAATCTTTTATTTTTTATGTCTCTTCTCGTATGCATGATTAGTTTTTAGTGTTCATAAATTTAAGCACAATAGTATATGATTTTGTATTGAAAATCTGTAAATTGTGATAAAAGTTCATAACATTATTATCGGAGGAATATTTAGGCCGTTTCTGGTTCCATATGCATATTCTATTTTTTCTTGCGAGTCTTTTCTATTCTTCCATGTCATAGTGCTGTAAAACTGATTTTTCTGTAAGAAGGTCTGAGTATTTTGGCAGATATCCTAATTCAGACTTCATGGTTCGTAAATTTAAGCACAATAGTATCGAATTTTGATGTGAGAAGTTTTCGACCATTTCTGAAGCAACCACAAGGATGATAACCTTGGATACATGTCACAGGAATTGGCAGCTTTTGAGATTGGTGGGTTTTGAATCTTTTAAATATAGAAAATTAAATTTTCTAATTTTCAAGAAAAGATGAGAGAAGGAGTCAGTTAAAGCTAGTTTTTAATTCTCTGGTTTAATAAATAATTTAGATTAACTGCCCAAAAAACCTGGGATTCCACATTCTAGTTAACTGAAGGTTTCAAAAATTTTACCAACATTTTCTATGCCCACGTTTCGGAAAGACGATCGTGGCTGTTGTTTTCCTTGTCTTCCTATTTCTATGTAAAATTCTATGTAAACAAACTTTTTATTTGAATTTTCAGATTTATAATAATTTAACTACAAAAATAATAAAAAAACATAGGAGTTCATTTTTTGGAATTGGAATTTTTGCCAAGTTTGAAGTTTTTACTATTTTTATACTAAAAACAAATCTGAAATAACTATCAGCATTAAATTTTTTACATCTTTTTAAATAAACTTTAAAACAATTCCAACAAAGTTAGAGAATTGTTCAAAAAATGTACACTTGTCAATTTAGTATTACGCCACATGTCATTATAATCTTTCTTTGCCTCTCCTGTTATATATTAATAGATTAGAATAACTGCCCAAAAAACCTGGGATTCCACATTCTAGTTAACTGCTGAAGGTTTCAAAAATTTTACCAACGTTTTTTATGCCCACGTTTTGGAAAGACGATCGTGGGTGTTTTTTCCCTTTCTTCCTATTTCTATGTAAAATTCTATGTAAACAAACTTTTTATTTGAATTTTCAGGTTTATAATAATTTAACTAAAAACCTAATGAAAAAACGTGGGAGTTCATTTTTTGGAATTGGAATTTTTGCCAAGTTTGAAGTTTTTACTATTTTTATACTAAAAACAAATCTGAAATAACTCTCAACATTAAATTTTTTACATCTTTTTAAATAAACTTTGAAACAATTCCAACAAAGTTGGAAGATTGTCCAAAAAATGTACACTTGTCAATTTAGTATTACGCCACTTGTCATTATAACCTTTCTTTGTCTCTCCTATTATATATTAATTTAACTAAAAAAAATAATGAAAAAACGTGGGAGTTCATTTTTGGAATTTTGGAATTTCTGCCAAGTTTGAAGTTTTTACTATTTTTATACTAAAAACAAATCTGAAATAACTGCCAACATTAAATTTTTTACATCTTTTTAAATAAACTTTGAAACAATTCCAACAAAGTTGGAGGATTGGCCAAAAAATAGACACTTGTCAATTTAGTATTACGCCATTTGTCATTATAATCTTTCTTTGTCTCTCCTATTATATATTAATTTAACTAAAAAAAATAATGAAAAAACGTGGGAGTTCATTTTTGGAATTGGAATTTCTGCCAAGTTTAAATTTCTGTCAATTTAGTATTACGCCATATGTCATTATAATATTTCTTTGCCTATCTATTATATTAATAGATTAGAATAACTGCCTAAAAAACTTGAGAGTTCACATTCTAGTTAACTGCTGAAGGTTTCAAAAAATTTTACCAACGTTTTTATGCCCGCGTTTTGGAAAGACGACCGTGGGTGTTTTTTTTCCTATCCTATTTCTATGTAAAATTCTATGTAAACAAACTTTTTGTTTGAATTTCAAATTTATAAAAATTTAACTAAAAAAACTAATGAAAAAACGTGGGAGCTCATTTTTTGGAATAGGAATTTTTGTCAAGTTTGAAGTTTTTACTATTTTTATACTAAAACCAAATCTGAAATAGCTGTAAGCATTAAATTTTTTACATATTTTTAAATAAACTTTGAAACAATTCCAACAAAGTTGGAGGATTGTCCAAAAAATGTACCTTGTCAATTTAGTATTACACCACTTGTCATTATAACCTTTCTTTTCCTCTCCTATTATATATTAATTTAACTAAAAAAATAGTGAAAAAACGTGGGAGTTCATTTTTTGGAATTGGAATTTCTGCCAAGTTTGAAGTTTTTACTATTTTTATACTAAAGACAAATCTAAAATAACTATTAACATTAATTTTTTTACATCTTTTCAAATAAAACTTTGAAACAATTCCAACAAAGTTAAAAAATTGTCCAAAAAATGTACACTTGTCAATTTAGTATTACGTCATATGTCATTATAACCTTTCTTTGCCTCTCCTATTATATATTAATAGATTAGAATAACTGCCCAAAAAACTTGAGATTCCACATTCTAGTTAACTGCTGAAGGTTTCAAAAATTTTACCAACGTTTTTGATGCCCACGTTTTGGAAAGACGATCGTAGGTGTTTTTTTTTTTCTTTCTTCCTATTTCTATGTAAAATTCTATGTAAACAAACTTTTTATTTGAATTTTCAAGTTTATAATAATTTAACTAAAAACCTAATGAAAAACCGTGGGAGTTCATTTTTGGAATTGGAATTTTTGCCAAGTTTGAAGTTTTTACTATTTTTATACTAAAAACAAATCTGAAATAACTGTCATCATTAAATTTTTTACAGCTTTTTAAATAAACTTTGAAATAATTCCAACAAAGTTGGAGAATTGTCCAAAAAATATACACTTGTCAATTTAGCATTACGCCACATGTCATTATAATCTTTCTTACCTCTCCTGTTATATATTAATAGATTAGAATAACTGCCCAAAAAATATGGGATTCCACATTCTAGTTAATTGCTAAAGTTTTCAAAAAATTTACCAATGTTTTTTATGCCCACGTTTTGGTAAGACGATCGTGGGTGTTTTTTTTTTCCTTTCTTCCTATTTCTATGTAAAATTCTATATAAACAAACTTTTTATTTGAATTTTCAGGTTTATAATAATCTAACTAAAAAAATAATAATTAAACATGGGAGTTCATTTTTTGGAATTGAAATTTCTGCCAAGTTTGAAGTTTTTACTATTTTTATACTAAAAACAAATCTGAAATAACTATCAGTATTAATTTTTTTACATCTTTTTAAATAAACTTTGAAACAATTCCAACAAAGTTGGTGAATTGTCCAAAAAATGTATACTTATCAATTTAGTATTACGCCATATGTCATTATAATATTTCTTTGCCTCTCCTATTATATATTAATAGGTTAGAATAACTGCTAAAAAAATCTGGGATTCCATAATCTACTTAACTACATAAGGTTTCCAAAATTTTACCAACGCTTTTGATGCCCACGTTTTGGAAAGACGATCGTGGGTGTTTTTTTTCCCTTTCTTCCTATTTCTATGTAAAATTCTATGTAAACAAACTTTTTATTTGAATTTTCAGGTTTATAATAAATTAACTAAAAAACTAATGAAAAAACGTGGGAGTTCATTTTTTGGAATTGGAATTTTTGCCAAGTTTGAAGTTTTTACTATTTTTATACTAAAAACAAATCTGAAATAGCTGTCAGCATTAAATTTTTTACATCTTTTTAAATAAACTTTGAAACAATTCTAACAAAGTTGGAGGATTATCCAAAAAATGTACACTTGCCAATTTAGTATTACGCCACTTGTCATTGTAACCTTTTTTTTCCTCTCCTATTATATATTAATTTAACTAAAAAATAATGAAAAAACCTGGTAGTTCATTTTTTGAAATTGGAATTTCTGCCAAGTTTGAAGTTTTTATTATTTTTGTACTAAAAACAAATCTGAAATAACTGTTAGCATTAAATTTTTTACATCTTTTTAAATAAACTTTGAAACAATTCCAACAAAGTTGGAGAATTGTCCAAAAGGTGCACTTGTCAATTTAGTATTACGCCATATGTCATTATAATATTTCTTTGCATATCCTATTATATTAATAGATTAGAATAACTCCAAAAAACTTGAGATTCCACATTCCAGTTAACTGCTGAAGGTTTCAAAAATATTACCAACGTTTTTGATGCCCACGTTTTGGAAAGACTACCGTAGGTGTTTTTTTTCCTTTCTTCCTATTTCTATGTAAAATTCTATGTAAACAAACTTTTTATTTGAATTTTCAGATTTATAATAATTTAACTAAAAAACTAATGAAAAAACGTGGGAGTTCATATTTTGGAATTGGAATTTTTGCCAAGTTTGAAGTTTTTACTATTTTTGTACTAAAAACAAATCTGAAATAACTGTCAGCATTAAATTTTTTACATCTTTTTAAATAAACTTTGAAATAATTACAACAAAGTTGGAGGATTGTCCAAAAAATATACACTTGTCAATTTAGTATTACGCCACTTGTCATTATAACCTTTTTTTGCATCTCCTATTATATATTAATTTAATTAAAAAAATAATAAAAAAACGTGGGAGTTTATTTTTTGGAATTGGAATTTCTGCCAAGTTTGAAGTTTTTACTATTTTTATACTAAAAACAAATCTGAAATAACTGTCAGCATTAAATATTTTACATCTTCTTAAATAAACTTTGAAACAATTCCAACAAAGTTAAAGAATTGTCCAAAAAATATACATTTGTCAATTTAGTATTATGCCATATGTCATTATAGCCTTTCTTTGTCTCTCCTATTATATATTAATATATTAGAATAACTGCCAAAAAGGTTGAGATTCCACATTCTAGTTAACTACTGAAGGTTTCAAAAAATTTACCAGCGTTTTTTATGCCCACGTTTTGAAAAAACGATTGTGGGTGTATTTGTTTTTTCCATTCTTCCTATTTCTATGTAAAATTCTATGTAAACAAACTTTTTATTTGAATTTTCAGGTTTATAATAATTTAACTAAAAAACTAATGAAAAAATGTGAGAGTTCATTTTTTGGAATAGGAATTTTTGTCAAGTTTGAAGTTTTTACTATTTTTATACTAAAGACAAATCTAAAATAACTATTAACATTAATTTTTTTACATCTTTTTAAATAAAACTTTGAAACAATTCCAACAAATTTGGAGAATTGTCCAAAAAATGTACACTTGTCAATTTAGTATTACGTCATATGTCATTATAACCTTTCTTTGCCTCTCCTATTATATATTAATAGATTAGAATAATTGCCCAAAAAAGCTGAGATTCCACATTCTAGTTAACTGATGAAGGTTTCAAAAATTTTACCAACGTTTTTTATGCCCACGTTTTGGAAAGACGATTGTGGGTGTTTTTTTTTCCTTTCTTCCTATTTATATGTAAAATTCTATGTAAAAAAACTTTTTATTTGAATTTTCAGGTTTATAATAATTTAACTAAAAAAAACTAATGAAAAAACGTGGGATTTTATTTTTTGGAATTGGAATTTTTGCTAAGTTTGAAGCTTTTACTATTTTTATACTAAAAACAAATCTGAAATAACTGTCAGCATTAAATTTTTTACATCTTTTTAAATAAACTTTGAAACAATTCCAACAAAATTGGAGGATTGTCCAAAAAATGTACACTTGTCAATTTAGTTTTACGTCACTTGTCATTATAACCTTTCTTTGTCTCTCATATGATATATTAATTTAACAAAAAAATTAATAAAAAAACGTGGGAGTTCATTTTTGGAATTGGAATTTCTGCCAAGTTTGAAGTTTTTACTATTTTTATACTAAAAAAAAATTGAAATAACTGTCAGCATTAAATTTTTACATCTTTTTAAATAAACTTTGAAATAATTCCAATAAAGTTGGAGAATTGTTCAAAAAATGTACAACTTGTCAATTTAGTATTACGCCATATGTCATTATAACATTTCTTTGCTTCTCCTATTATATATTAATAGATTAGAATAACTGCCCAAAAAACCTGAGATTCCACATATTAGTTAACTACTGAAGGTTTTAAAAATTTTACCAACGTTTTTTATGCCCACGTTTTGGAAAGATGACCGTGGGTGTTTTTTTCCTTTCTTTCTATTTCTATGTATAATTCTATGTAAATAAACTTTTTATTTGAATTTTCAAGTTTATAATAATTTAACTAAGAAACTAATGAAAAATGTAGGAGTTCATTTTTTTGAATTGGAATTTTTGCCAAGTTTGAAGTTTTTACTATTTTTATACTAAAAACAAATCTGAAATAACTGTCAGTATTAAATTTTTTATATCTTTTTAAATAAACTTTGAAACAATTCCAACAAAGTTGGAGGATTGTCCAAAAAATGTACACTTGTCAATTTAGTATTACGCCACTTGTCTTTATAACCTTTATTTATCTCTCCTATTATATATTAATAGAATAGATGCTCCATACAAAACTGAAATTTTAGAATAGCTTCTTATTTTTAGTCGTTGGTAACTAATTTGATCAATATGTTATATTCTCAAACACGGCAACATAATTAGCATTCTCATTTACAAACTATTAGCTTATATCTTTCCATATTGCATAAAGAAAATATTAGCATTTTCTTTTAATAATTAGCAAACTAAATTCTGTCAAAGATGTCGTTTTTCAAAGATTTTGATTGATATCAAAACACAAGTTAGATTATGATAAAACTCAGTGAAAAAATATATGGGGGAAAAATATAATCGCAAGCGTTATGAAAATAGATGAATGTAACTAAAGTTGATCCTAAGCTATCTCTTGGCTCAAGCAATATAAAAGAGAAAGTGGTAAATCTACATATTCGAAACACAAAAATACAGTCGCATACTGGCATGCCTTCTTTATAGGAATTGAGGTAATTTTCTCAAAAAAGTATCAAAAACTGATAATCGAAGACAAAAGAAGTAAATTGGTTTGATGAGGAAGCTTTCATTGAATAGTCAGAGGTATAATATCATAATTTGGATTCAGATATTTAAGTTACAGATAACTTTTATGAAGGAGCACATCCATTCATACCCATAAGGAATTTCTATGAAAGAACACATCTGTTCGTATCAAGCGTGGATTATGGCTTCTTCTTTTTTACTAATAAGGAGGGTAATTATTTTTTAAGAAGGGTAAAAGGGCATATTAACTTTTAGCCAAAGGGCTTCTCACTTTTAATATAGTGTAAATTGAATATTGTGACTTATATTACTTTTTATATAGTTGCTAAATATGCAAATATAATTTCAAAAATTTTAAATTTTTATGTTTAAATTCACACTAAAATTTAGTCAATTTAACCCCTTGTATTCCACAAAAGTTCAGATAAGTAAAGTGCAAGGTGGGGAGTCCGGAACCAAAGTGTGGTTCTTTTGGACTCAAGCGATCATAATAAGTAAAAAAGATTGGGCACCATAATTTGTATAGCGCGGTGAATAAATGCACTATACCTTAACGACATGTTTGTCCGTTAAGATATAGCGCGGTGAATAAACGCGCTTTGTTTGAACATAAAATGGGCGGAAAGATATAGCGATAGCGCGGTAAATATGAGCGCTATACTTATATAAATAAATGTGGCCTTCTCCTTCCCCACCAGACGCACAAACCAGTAGCCTTTTTTCTTNCCCCCCCCCCCCCTCCCCCGCCTTTTTAAAGGAAAAAAGCTCGTTTGGAGCCCACCAGTTCCTCAAGTGTAGATTCTCGGTATTGTAGCAAGCTAACATCGTATATAAGGCGTTATCGCATAGTGAGTTGCTCGTTTCGGCTTCAATCACCAAATTTCAGCTTTCAAAAATATTTAAAATCGAGGTATTCCGACTTATTTTTTATTAAAACTCATGTATAAAAACTGCATATTAGTTGTTTTTATTGTGTTCTATGTTATCTCGTGATTATTTTGAGATTTAATTAATTTGTTGTTATTTATCCGGATTATATTGTTTGTGAAGTTTGGTAAGAAACAGAGTCAGTTTGACGTTATTCGGACGCCCTGATGGGAAAATAGAAGTTTTAAAGCTTTCTTGAAAATTTCATTCGATTTGATATTCAATTCATAGTTTTAGGTGTAATTTTGGCAATTTGATCGCGCGATCAAGTTCGTATGATGTTTTAGGACTTGTGTGCATGTATGGTTTGGAGCCGCGAGGGCTCGAGTGAGTCTCAGAAAGGCTACGGGTTGTTTGGACTTTGAAAATCTTGTGTGAGAGTGCTATATCTGGTGTCAGGTACATTGTACTTCGCGATCGTGTAGTCACTCTCGTGATCGCGAAGGGGATCTAAGCTGGGGAGAAATTTTACTCTATGCGAACGCGAAGACTGGCTCGCGAACGCGGAGCGATGAGGGCCTTACCCTTCGAGATTGCGGCCATCTCAATGCGAACGTGTAGAATTTGGGACCTGGGGAGGGGGTCAGTCGCTCTTCATCGCGAACGCGAAGGCCAGGGGGCATAGCCTTCGCGAACGGGATGGGAGTTTTGTGATCGCGTAAGTCTCTAGGACGTAGCTCTTCGCGAACGTGACAATGTTCACGCGATCGCGATGAACATTGTCGCCCAGCTATTCAAAACAGAATCAAAAATGGGAATTGGTCATTTCTTTGAAAAATTTCAAACCTAAGAGACCTAGAGGCGATTCTTCCACAAGATTTTCTTCCCCAAATTTTTGGCAAGTGATTTTAACCTACTTTTCTTTCAATTACCCAATACATTTCATGAATTTTCAACCTAAAATCTAGTATTTTCATATTAGAAATTGGGGGTTTGGGTAGAATTAGGAATTTTTGGGAAATGGGGATTTAGACCTCAAATTGAGGTCGGATTTCAAAACTAATTGCATATTCGGGCTCGGGGGTGAATGGGTGAATGAGTTTTGGTCCGAACTTCGAGTTTTGACCAAGCAGGCCCGGGGTCGATTTTTGATGTTTTGGGAGAAAGTTTGGAAAATCTAAATTTATGCATTAAAATTGATTCCTTTAGCAATATTTGGTGTTATTAAGTTAATTGTGGCTAGATACGAGTAGTTTGGAGGTGGAATCTAGAGGAAAAGTGATAATTGAACAGTGAGTGGCATGTGGAGCGAGGTAAGTGTTGTGCCTAACTTTGATTTGAGGGATTAGGAACCCTTGCCTTAAATGCTATATGAAAAATCAAGTGAGCGGCGTATATGTGAGGTGACGAGCACTTATGCGCCGCCAATTTACATGTCTTGCCTGTTTCTTTCCCGTTCTCCTTATATTGTTCCTTTCCCTGCCTTAATTGTTACTTGCCTACTTATATTTCCATGCCTAGTTGCTACTGGATAGATATTATTTTCCTTGTTGAAGGTATTTGTTATTCTCTAGTTTCATTGTCTCCTATTACCTGCTTAAGATGTTTTATTGGTATTTTAGTGAAATTCTAGGTTGGTCTCGCTAAGTAGTATTACTTGTGTAAGGTATTATTGATTACAAGCTTTTCATTTTTCCTATTCTGAAGTTTAAGTGTTGAGAAGGGTCTTGTGTTGAATTATGAAATTTCTATACTTCTTGTGTAATTGATATGAATATAGTGGGATCGGGTTGCACGCCGCAACAGGTCGAATAAGGGTGATATATTGAGGAGGAATAAGGGTGAACTAATATTATACAGTGGGATCAGGTTGCATGCCGCAAAAGGTGTAAAAAGGGTGGAATGTGGTGAAATAAGGGTGAACAATGATTGTGATTATTGTGATATGGTGGGATCAGGTTGCACGCCGCAATATTTTATTTATATTCTGTTATGTTATCCAGAGGAAATAAGAGAGGATTATGATATGTACCGTGGGATCGAGTTGTGCGCCGCAACAATTTATATGTTTATGCCTTTTCTTTGACTGTGTTAGTTGTACGATAGCTTTGAATTGCACTTAAGGATTGGTTATAGCTGAACACTAATGAAACACATTGGGTGTTGTATTTAATCCTTGCAAGTTACTGTTTTTATGTTATTCTGCCTTCTTTTCTGCCATTATTATTCACGGTATGCAAATTTTATTGTGAGTGTTCTCCCGTAGCCTCGTCACTCCTTCATCGAGGTTAGGCTCGGCACTTACCAGTACATTGGGTCGGTTGTACTGATACTGCACTTTGCACTTCCTGTGCAAATTTTGGAGCAGGCAGTGGCTGATCGAGAGGTTGGCTGCAGACTTCACAGTTAGGAGACCCAAGGTAGTCATGTCTGTGTGCGCAGGCCCTGGCGTCCCCTTCTACACTACCATACTTACTATTTTTTTTTACTTCATAAACAATTGTATTTTCTTTCGGAAAAATATTTGTAGAGAAATCTTAGTATGTTCGTGAGTTGTGACTCCGGATTTTGGGTAGAAATAACATATAATTAAAGTTGTTATCTATGTAGTTTCACGTTTATTTCAGTTTATTTTTGCTTGTTTTCTGATAATCACTAAAATTATAAGGAATTAGCTAAATAACCTCTAACGTTGGCTTGCCTGGCAAGTGTGATTTTAGGCGCCATCACAGTCCCAACGGTGGAAATTTTGGGTCGTGACGAGTTGGTATCAGAGCCTTAGGTTGCCTAGGTCTCACAATTCACGAACCAGCTTAGTAGAATCTCTGGGATCGGTATGGAGACGTCTGTACTTAGCTCCCAGAGGCTATAAAGTTTAGGAACTAAATTTTGCTTTCATTCATCTCTGTCGTGCGACTTTGTTTTCTCCATACCGATTGAACTCTCTTACTTTTATTCTCTCGCAGACGGCGAGAATGTGTACCGCTTCTTCAGCTGAGCAGCAGCCAGAGCCTCCAGATGCGGAACTTGGGAATTTGAGTGAATTCCGCACCTGCGATGGAAATTCCGCAGGTGCGGCATCGGAGAAGCGGAAAAAGGTACCGCAGATGCGGTTTCACTGGGCAAAATGTATAAATAGAGCACTTCGAGATTTTTCCTCATATCCACCATTTTTTACTCGGACTTTGGAGCTTTTGAGGTGATTTTTGAAGGGTATAATTCAAGGATATTCACTGAGTAAGTTACTTGAGCTTTATTATCCTTAGCTATGGTGTTTTCCCGTTGAGTGAATTTCGGATTTTAGCTCTAATTCAATAGTTTTCTTGTGGGATTGATCCATTTTGCCTTTATTGATTGTGTTGTATTACTTGTGGCTAGATTCGGGACATTTGGAGGCCGAATCGAGAGGCAAGGGCATTGCGAAGTAGGAATTGCTCGAATTGAGGTAAGTAACGGTTGTAAATCTAGTCCTGAGGGTATGAAACCCCGAATTTTTGTGTCATGTGACTATTTGGAGGTGACGCACATGCTAGGTGACGGGCGTGTGGACATGCACCGTTGGGGATTGTGACTTGGTCCGTCCGTAGCAACTGTAAAGTTGAACAACCTGTTGTAGCTATATGCTCCTTATGTGTTTTAGAAAGATTTACTGTAAATCATGTTAGATACCATGTCTAGGCTTTATGTCGGTATTGTTTGGACCCTTAGAGGTCGTTTCTTGTTGTCCTCTCACTGCTTTGGCTGATAATCCGTACTCAGTCATGTTCATGAATTTTTACATCATAGATCAGTCTCTGTTATTCTATCTGATGCATCATGTCAATGTTGTTTGGGCTGATTACTTTGATTTCTGAGAGCGCGAGAGACTGGAGAGATTGATGACTGAGTGAGGCCGAGGGCCTGATTTGTGAGGACATTTATGGGATCGGGCTATAAGCCGCAGCATGTTTCATTGATTCTACCATGATGGGAATTGATATAGTGCTTGGGCTGAAAGAGCCCCTCCGGAGTCTGTACACATCCTCAGTGAGCGCAGGTACCTACTGAGTGCGAGTGCTCACTGCTGAGGGCATGAGTGATTGTGAGGCATGAGTGATTGTGAGGATGGAGTGATTAGGAGGACTGAGTGATGTTTTCCCGAGGGGCGGTATATGATTTCATCATTTATGTTGATAGTTGCTTTGAGTCCTTGTTTAAGAACTGTTGAAAGAGATTTTTAATTGATTGTACTGGAGCTTGATTTTGAACAAGCTGATTTGACTTAAACTCTGGTTGTAAAGCAAGTCGTACTTTACTGAATATTATGATATGAACTGTACTTGCATCTAGCTCGTCACTACTTCTCAGCCTTTATTTACTTTTGTTGCTTACTGAGTTGGTGTATTCATGTTACTCCTTGCACCTTGTGTGCAGATCCAGGCATTTCTGGCCACGGTAGCGGCTGCTGATATTCTTGTAGCTGACCACTGGAGATAGCAAGGTAGTTGCCCGGCGATCGCAGCCCTGCTTTCTTCCCCTTTATCTTCCCCTTACTTGTTATTTTGGATTTTTCCCAGACTATGTTAGTCTTGTTATTGTCGGACCACTTTTTAGTAGTTGCTCATGACTCAGTGACACCCCGATTTTTGGGGCTTTTCTTTCCGCATTTCTATTTTTGGGTTCAACCCTTGTTTCTTTTATGAAATTTATGTTATACAAGAAGTCTTTTGGCATATCTTTGAATGAATTATTGTAGTATTGTGGAAGTCGGCTGGCCTAGTACCATCGAAAAGGGCCATCATGACAGGTTTAAGTTTAGGGTTGTGACAGAAAATCTGGTGTGAGAGTGATGTATCTGGTGTCAGGTACATTGTATTTCGCGATCGCGTAGTAACTCTTGCGATTGCGAAGGGGATATAGGCTGGGGATAAATTTTACTCTACGCAAACGCGGAGACTGGGTCGCAAACGCGAAGCGATGGGGGCCTTACCCTTCGCGATCGCGGCCAGCTCAATGCGAACGAGTAGAATTTGGGACCTGGGGGAGGGGGTCAGTCGCTCTTCATCGCGAACGCGAGCAAGGACTCGCGAACGCGAAGGCCAGGATGGCATAGACTTCGCGAATGCGATGGTAGTTTCGTGATCGCATAAGTCTCTAGGACATAGCTCTTCGCGAACGCGATAGTGTTCACGCGATCGCGATGAACACTGTCTCCCAACTATTCAAAACAGAATAAAAAATGGGAGTTGGCCATTTCTTTCAAAATTTTCAACAGTAAGAGACCCAGAAGCGATTCTTCCACAAGATTTTCTTCCCTATATTTTTGGTAAATGATTCTAACCTACTTTGTTTCAATTACCCAATACATTTCATGAATTTTCAACTTAAAATCTAGGATTTCCATGGTAGACATTGGGGGTTTGGTAGAAATAGGAAGTTTTGGGAAATGGGGATTAAGACCTCAAATTGAGGTCGTATTTCAAAACTAATTGCATATTCGGGCTCGGGGGTGAATAGGTGAATGGGTTTTGGTCCGAACCTCGAGTTTAGACCAAAGTGGCCCAGGGTCGATTTTTGACTTTTTGGGGGGAAGTTTGGGAAATCTAAATTCATGCATTGTAATTGATTCCGTTGGCAATATTTGATGTTATTAAGTGAATTGTGGCTAGATACGAGTGGTTTGGAAGTGGAATCTAGAGGAAAAGTGGTAATTGAACAGTGAGTGGCCTGTGGAGCAAGCTAAGTGTTGTGCCTAACTTTGATTTGAGGGATTAGGAACCCTTGCCTTAAATGCTATATGAAAACTCATGTGAGTGGCGTATATGTGAGGTGACGAGCACTTATGCGCCGCCAATTTACCTATCTTGCCCGTTTCTTTCCCGTTCTCCTTATATTTTTCCTTTCCCTGCCTTAATTGTTACTTGCCTACTTGCATTTCCATGCCTAGTTGCTACTTGATAGATATTATTTTCCTTGTTGAAGGTATTTGTTATTCTGTAGTTTCATTGTCTCCTATTACCTGCTTAAGCTATTTTATTGGTATTTCAGTGAAATTCTGGGTTGGTCTCGCTGAGTAGTATTACTTGTGTAAGGTATTATTGAGTACAAGCTTTTCATTTGCCCTGTTCTAAAGTTTAAGTGTTGAGAAGGGTCTTGTGTTGAATAGTGAAATTTCTATACTTCTTGTGTAATTGATATGAATATAGTGGGATCGGGTTGCACGGCACAACATGTGGAATAAGGGTGATATATTGAGGAGGAATAAGGGTGAAGTGATATTATACGGTGGGATCGGATTGCACGCCGCAATAGGTGTAATAAGGGTGGAATGTGGTGAAATAAGGGTGAATGTGGTGAAATAAGGGTGAACATTGATTGTGATTATTGTGATACGGTGGGATTGGGTTGCTCGCCGCAACATTTTATTTATATTCTGTTGTTATGTTATCCAGAGGAAATAAGGGAGGATTATGATATGTACTGTGGGATCAGGTTGCGCGCCGCAACAATCTATATGTTTATTCCTTTTCTTACTGTGTTAGTTGTACGGTAGCTTTGAATTGCACTTAAGGATTGGTTGTAGCTGAACATTGATGAAACAAGTTGGGTGTTGTATTTATTCCTTGTAAGTTACTGTTTTTACGTTATTCTGCCTTCTTTTCTACCATTATTATTCACTGTATGCAGATTTTATTGTAAGTGTCCCGCCGTAGCCTCGTCACTCCTTGGTCGAGGTTAGGCTCGGCACTTACCAGTACATGAGGTCGGTTGTACTGATACTACACTCTGCATTTTCTGTGCAGATTTTGGAGCAGGCAGTGGCTGATCGAGAGGTTGGCTGCAGACTTCACAGTTAGGAGACCCAAGGTAGTCATGTCGGGGTCCGCAGGCCCTGGCGTCCCCTTCTACACTCCCATACTTACTGTTTTTCTTTACTTCATAAACAGTTGTATTTTCTTTCGGACAAATATTTGTAGGGAAATCTTAGTATGTTCGTGAGTTGATACTCCGGGTTCTGGGTAGAAATAGCATGTAATTAAAGTTGTTATCTATATAGCTTCACGTTTATTTTGATTTATTTTTGCGTGTTTTCTGATAATCACTAAAATTGTAAAGAATTGGCTAAATAACCTCTAACGTTGGCTTGCCTGGTAAGTGTGATGTTAGGCGCCATCACGGTCCTGACGGTGGAAATTTTGGGTCGTGATATTTTTACTGTGGTATATGTATTTTTGTGATTGTTTTGTGAATAAATCAATTTGTTATTTTTTTTCGGATTAGATTATTTATGTGCTAAAAGATTAGTAAAATAGAGTGTTATTTTAGGAATAGTTAATCTTATTTAGATTTTATTGTTGTACATATATTAATATGTGATTTTAATGTTGTTTAGTTCCCTATATTGTTGTGTTGTGCCCATAATTTTAATGTAGTGCCCTTATTTGTAATGTAGTGCCCTTTTAGCGTAGTAAAATATAGTGTCATTTAGCGTAGTATCTTTGTAGTTATTAAAACTAATTATTTAATTATTTGTTAAATCTAAAAATATCTGAAAATATGATAGTTCAAACACAAACTTTCTCGAATTCTAGTCAACATACGTAAGAAAATAACATTAAAAACAACAATTTGTTAAACCAAGTATTGTTATATGAATATTTAATAATTAACTCATGTATAGTTATTAAAAATAATTATTCAATTTTTTATAGTCAAAAATAGGTGAATAACAAACAAACATATAAAATAATAAACTTACATATTAAATAATAAACAAACATATAAAATAGTAAACTAACATATAAAATATAAACTAACATATAAAATAATAAACTAACATAAAATAATAAACTAACATATAAAATATAAAATTATAATATAGAAAATGTATCAACCTAATTAACAATATAGTAAAATATCGAATAAAATTTAATATTAAAGATATTACAATATATTTAAAGATGTTAAGCAATTAAAAAGAAAAATACTTTAATTAATATTGTTCAATTTACACACATTTCGCGCCAGACGTATAGACGATATGTGGGAGTTCATTAGGGCCCATCTACTCCATCCTCGTATAGTTAGACGCCTTCAGGATACATGTTTTTACAGGATCATAGAGATCGGCCGGTTGTTTTTCGACCGTGCATTGATCACGGCTATGATAGAGTGGTGGCGACCGGAGACGTACACGTTTCATCTACCCACCGGTGAGGCTACCATCACGCTTAAGGACGTGGAGGTTCTTTTTGGGCTGTCGGTTGATGGATTACATCTAGCTTACCCGCATGCTTTTAGAGAATATACGGGATTGCATTACCTGCAGATATTGCAGCGGCTCACCGGTTTCCAGCCAGCAGATCAGACTGCATTGAGTGGGGCCAGTTGTTTGCAGTTGACGCCCGTTCGGCAGCATCTGGAGGCGATGGATACGGACATTATGGATGATTCGCGGGATCTTCTTATCGACTGGTACACGAGATTGTTGATGCTGCTTATGTTTGGTGGGTTATTGTTCTCGAACACTTCGGGAAACCTAGTCAGCTTGACGTTTCTTCATCATCTTGAGTGACTAGATGATTTACATGGTTACCTCTAGGGTGCAGTTGTTCTAGGTTACTTGTATAGGCAGATGTGTCGGGCGTGCATGGGCACCTAGAGAGACGTTGCCGAATTTTTGCCGTTGCTGCAGGTGAAAACATAGTCCATTCTTTTTCATGATTATAACATATATAGTAAAAATATACCTTAAATTTTACCTCCGCAATGTATATTAGGTTTGGGCTTGAGAGCGGTTCTTGCAGTAACAGCCACCTCTACCACCCATCATTTCGGATGCACAACCTCCACCGTTTCTCCCTTTAGCTAGGAGGTGGGTTGATAGGCGAGGCTATGGACGCGAGGTCGAGGCTCGACATCAACTCTCCTATTACAGGGTTTTGTTGGGTTTGCTTGAAGGTGCACAAGTACATGTATACTTAAGTTTACTTGGCCTGACTTTATATGTGTTGCATTTACTCATGATTCATGTGTTTACTTAATAGTTCATACGGAGGCCATACAACGACGAGCTAATAGCTGGTTTTCCCAATTATTTCTCCCGCAGTCGAGTTATGTGGAGCTCTTTCGTCCCATTGATGTGTCTCGATATTGTCGAGCATCATGCGACCGGTTACAGATCTGGCTTCCCGGACATTGAGGCGTGCCCAAGATGATGGGTTCTTAGAATACGAGGCTAGTTATGTGCCGCTAGAGGAGTACCATAGTGGGCAAGCAGTGGTGCCTGATTGTAACGACCCGACCGGTCATTTCGTGAGATTAGCCCCCTTTCCCCTGTTTCTACTTTATCATATGTTTCTTAGCCTATATATGTTTTTTTGGGTCGGTTGCTTCGGGTTCGGAGTGGTCGTGGTGAGAACTGAGACACTTAGTCCCTTAATTAGCTTAATAGTTGAAAAAGTCAACTGGGAGTTGACTTATTGGTAAACTACTTCGGAATACAGATTTTATGATGCGAATAGCTTCGTTAGCTGATTTGGGACATATGAGTGTGTTCAGAATGAAGTTTTGATGTACGACATAGAATTGGGCTTGAATTGGCAAAAGTTAGTTTTTGACGATTTTCGGTCGACAGTGGAAAATAGGCTATCGAGGTTGGAATGGAATTCCGGAAGTTGGAGCAGGTTCGTAATGTCATTTTCGATATGTGTGAAAATTTTCAGGTCAATCGGATGTGTTTTGGTTGGTTTCGGCATCATTGGCGAAATTTAGAAGTTTGAAAGTTCATAGGCTTGAATTTGATGTAATTTTAGTGTTTTTGCGTTGTTTTTGGTGTTTCGAAGGCTCGACTAAATTTGAATGATGTTATGGGGTGTGTTGGTAGGATTGGTTGAGGTCTTGGGGGCCTGGGGTGTGTTTCGGATGCTCAAATGACACTTTCGGTCTTTGGGAGATTGCTGGTTTTCTTGTGTTTTAGCAGCAGTGGTTTCTAAGTAATTAAACCGGAAATTTGTTGAATTTAAACCCAAAATTGGGGAGGTTAGGTGCATGAGAATTGGAATTTCTTTTGATGATTTGAGTGGGTAATTGTGGTCCGATTTTGGTGTTCTTGGTATATATAGAATCGTAGGAGGATAAGGATTCTAGTGATGTAAATTTTATCAAATTCCGAGATGTGGGCCCGGGGCTCGGGTTTCTCCAAATTTCGAGAATTGTGTCTAAATTGATAGTTTTCAATCGGGCTTTGTTCTTTTAGCGTATATTGATGGTGTTAATCTGGTTTTGGTTAGATTCGGAGCAATCTAAAGCTGATTTGAGGGGCAAGAGCACCGGGGATTAGTATTGTGGCTCGGTAGAGGTAAGTAATGGCTATAAATATTGTCCTGAGGGTATGAAACCCCAGACTTCGTATTTCTCATTGTTTTTAGAATGGCGCACATGTTTGGATGAAGAGTATGTGGCGTGCACTGATTTTTGGATTGGACTTGGTCCTCTCCACGGAAACTATTTGGTTGCGTATTTTACTCTAAATCGTATGTTAAATGGTGTTCTAAAATTATTGCTATAGTTGGGCTATAAGCCATATTTGTGGCCTCGTGCCGACTTTTTTTTTTTTAGCAAACTATACTACTAGGCTGGGTGCCTAGTAGTTATTTTATTACTAAGAAAATCCAATAAAAAAGAGACTAGGATGTCCTAATAGAGATAGTACTGTAAAGTATGTGATTACATTGTTCCTATTATCAATATTGGTGTTGTGAAGACCAATATTGATATCACAATGAAAGCTATTACCAATATGCATAATCTAAAATTATTCTAACTACATAATGGTAAGTCCCAACTGAGACATATGCTCAATCGTCCATGCACCTTGCATTGTCTAGTCTGTGTTTGCTAAATTTATCCAAATCAGTGTTGTGCCATATCCCTTATCAATTTCCTCGTATGATCTTCATTTCCTTCCNGAACCAATCCATACATGTTTTTCCGCTATAGTAAATCTCCAGTTTTAGCGATTATCAGAAACTGGTATGGTGGCCTATTGATGCGTCCCTCCTTAGCTCCATGCCTTTACTTGCAGCTCTCATCCCTTTGTTGTCCACTTCGCGTGCTATCTTTAGATGTTCTTCTGCTATTTTGTCAATGGTGATACTTCAGTTGTATTGCTTCATTTCCGTGTCAAATTTGACAGAGCAAGCATGTGTGTATATCACCTTTCATCCTCCTCCTTCTATTG
>MDKI01115086.1:0-24022 GCA_005239505.1 Nicotiana paniculata | reverse complement strand
ATATATATATATATATACTCTGGATCTCAAGAGCCATCCTGCTCACATAACATCATCACTACGTGGGACCTCAACACGTAAGAAATTATCAAGCCGTTTCACAACTCAAATGGCACAATCATAATATCACATGAATTTGACGAAGACAGAACAATCACCTGTTATCCCAACACCCCTCCTTGAGGAGCGCTATACTGAAATGAACATGCCTGGGTCATATGGAGCCCATAGTTATATTTAAATCCATCCACACACATCGAGTCTACCTTGCTCGCACCAAACTAAGCTAATAGCTTTACCTGGGTCCATATTAACTCACTTTCTCTCATAATACGTGAGAACAACCATCATAGCCGGGACAAACACCCCACAATCCACCACTGGCCATACTACGCTGTAAGACAAATCAAGAACCCATAATCAGGGTACAAAGCCTCTTCCACCGAATATCAATCTCAGGTGACACTGAAGATAACACCAACTTACTCTGAAATTTCAAATCACTTTTTCTAGCTCTTCCGAGCTCATGACATCCTTATTAACACCGAAGCGCAATCTCGGTTCTCACTCCTAGTTACATACTGCTTACCGCACCTAACCTGCCAATATGAGGTAGCACAAGAATTTCATCACAACTTCTGAACCACCAATAGGGTGAACACTTCATCATCTAGAAACCTTTTACTTAACTCAATTCAGGGGTACCATCTCAACACACGAGTGAATTCCCACAATCACCCAACATGCAAATCCTTAAGTAGTAGCCTATACCACCATAGCCCTTCCGGGATCCGCCTACACCTGACATGCCATAATACTTGAATGATCCCACATGAAATTCATTATGACGGCCGACAAGCCTCGCACACACCAGCACAAACCACCTGCATAACTTAATCACATCAAAGGAACCGATCACTGGCGTAAATGTGCCATTTCAACCATGGCTAATCAATCTATTTGCTTTTAATCATCTTCATTTGCCTCAGTAATAATAGAAAATTCCTTCAACTCATAGCAAACTCAACCCTCACTCATCCCGAGTGACCTTGATTCACGAGACTATGCTGCCTAAATCCCACAACTCGTTTCATACCCTCCTGATAGTCTTTCTACAATCCGGAGTTCATTTCTCTCACTTCTCCAATACTATCCTGCATGCTGAAACATATCATAGAACATTCCAACCATCCTTCTTTTTCTCAGAAATTACTCTGCAAAAGCTCTATTCTTGATCATACTGCTGCCTGAAACCCTTAAACGCCGCATTCTTAACTTTTGAACTCACTAGGACCGCTATTGAGAGTCACCCACTCTGACTGGCCCCGAATACAATCAACTCTAAGGATCTCCTAGCACAGGAACACCCTTTTCAATGAAACACATGATTGAGTCACTATCCCGACAACTCATCTATGCCTTAAGCAAAATTCTGAATCTTCCAAAGCCTAACCCTGGTCCGACAGGGCCAACTTTTGCACACATTCATCAAATCCCACACACAATCACCATCTTAATCCTTTCCCTTAGCTGTAATAACTTGCCAACACACCGATAATCCGCAACCCTATGAAAAGACAACCCTACAACCAACAGCAGATTGTGGGACTCCCCCACTTAGCCCGAAGCTACTCCTTGCACCACTCTAGACCCTGTCGAGGTCCTTCCTCCTTTGATAACGCAATCTTGATCAACCAATCCATCCAAATTCTTCCAAATTCTCTTGCTAGCACTCCCTAAATACTCAAATTCTCTAGCATCATTCACACATTCCGCCTCCTACCGAATAGCCACTAGAACCCCTCACCGAGACCTGCCAAGCATGCTACCGCTACCCTATTCACTGGAGATGACCCACCTGTGGAAATCACCCGCAAACACCTTCCAACGACGCTGAAATGCACGCTCTCTATGACTTCAATACCCCATCCTACCCCCTGCTTCATTTACCAACTTTACTAGTCCGTTCGCTCCTCATGGACATCCATTAAATGCGCGACAATATCTTCAAATTCAAAGCTATGCTGCCGCTCCCCCACTTTACGACTGCTCGACTTTCACTTTTAGAAAAATAAACTCTAATCTTCCTTAGTCATTCAATTACATTTTTTGTTGGTTATATTAGCAGTCTAATATTACAGGTATAACAGGTAAGGCATGCTAGTGGGTCCTAGGCTACCCTGACATGGCATAATAGTAGCTACGCATGGACTCCCGTCACCTCGTACGTACGTAGCCCCCACAGATAGTAACACGTACTTAATTAGTTCACCTAGGGGGACAATTCCCCCTCACAAAGTTAGAAAGGAGACTTACTTCGCTCCGAGGTTCCAATACCGGCTTCCAAGCCCTTTCGACGACTCCGACGGATGCACAACGCCCCAAAACTATCCAAACAACGACAAACCAATGAAAATATATTCTAATACTTGCAACAATTCCAAATTATATAATTTCCCAACTCCGCTCAGTGAAATGACTAAAATACCCTCGTGCCCACGTGCCCGGAATCCAAAATTTCTCAAAGATATATTCTACCCATAGACTTACTAACTCAAATATACAATTTACTCAAATATTCATGCTCAATTCGTGGCTAATAATTAAATTTTCATTTTCTAGGTTTTTTAAGATTCTCCAAATTTTCAATCAATTTCCATGCCTAATCCATGCATATAATTTTGTATTTAACTTAAAAAGGAGAGGAATTTACTTACCTTGGAAATTCATGAAGGAATCCTCTCTTTGAAGCCTCCCAAGATCGCCTAATCCAAAGAAGAAATGAAGAAAATGAACCAAGAATCCTTGTTTTAAAACATTCTACCCAGGTCGACTTTCGCACCTGCGATCTAGTCCTCGCACCTGCGGCTTCCTTCTCCTCCAGCCGGATCCGCACCTACGACCTATTACCTGCATCTGCGCCTTTGCAGGTGCGGAAATCCCATCGCACCTGCGATCCTAGCCAAGCCAGCCCATTCTCGCACATGCGACCAAATCCTCGCAGGTGCAGTCACACTAGATGACAACAATTCCAGCCTTCTTCAAACTTTTAATTTGATCCGTTAACCACCCGGAATCCACCCGAGGCCCCCTGGGACCCCGTCCAACTATACCAACCTATTACAAAACATAATGCGGACTTGCTAGAGGCCTCAAATCACATCAAACAACATCAAAACCACGAATCGCACCCAAATTCCAACTTTATGAACTTAGAAATTTCCAACTTCTACATCCGATGCCGAAACCTATCAAATCACGTCTGATTGACCTCAAATTTTGCACAAAAGTCATATTCAACATTACGGACCTACTCCAACTTCTGCAATCGCATTCTGACCTCGATATCAAAATTTTCACTTCCGGTCGGATTTCTCAAAAACCTTCAAATTTCTATCTTTAGCCAAATGACTCCAAAATGACCTACATACATCCAAATTCACTTCCGATCGCGCTCCCAACTCCAGAATCACCATATAAATCTATTCCCAGAATCGGAATCCCAAACGGACACAACATCACTGAAATGCGCTTCAAGCCCAACATAGGAAATTCCTTGAAAAATGCTGACTTCCACATAATACGCCGAAATGCTCCCGGGTTATCCAAAACCCGACCCGGACATACGCTCAAGTCCAAAATTATCATACGAACCTGTTGGAACCTTCAAACCCTGATTCGGAGGTCGTTTACTCAAAATCCCAATCTTAGTTGATTCTTCCAACTTAAGGCTTTTGAAAGGAGAATTTTCTTTCCAAATCCCTTCTAAACTCCCCATAATTCAGTTCCGACCACGCATACAAGTCATAATACCTGAAACGGAGCTGCTCACAGACTCAAATAGCTGAACGATGTGCTAGAGCTCAAAACGACCGGTCGGGTCGTTACATCAAATCTGTGTGCTTCCTGTTGCTTTACATTCTGATTAAGCCCATGTCTCTTATGTGCTAGTTTAAATACTACATGTTTAACTCTATATCCATTCCTGTTACTGTCTTCATCAACATGTTTACTCCTGTTTAAGTTTCATTTTTCCTGTTTATTGTGTTAACCAACATGTTTACTTTTGTTGATCACTTTAATTAACATGTTTACTTCTGTGTTCAAATTCTAATCTTTCCTGTTTATTGTTACATGTTTACTTCTGTGTTTAAGGTTCAATCTTCCCCGTTCAGTTCCTTAATCCAGTATGTTTACTTTGTGTTTCAGACTCCTATTTTTCAGTCTAATTGACTTCAATTGGTATGACCAATTCCCGTGTTACCAACCCCTTTGTTTAAAGCATGTTGTATGCTCACCTAAGGTTAACTAATAAACTGAGTTGAATATGGGCAATATGAAGCTTTATGACTGTGTTTCTACTTGCTGTTGTTTGCTGAACCCCCTTTTTAGAATGTTTCTAAATTGTTTCACTCCTAATATGTTTTCACCTATAAACCATTTTCACTCCTAAATGTTTTACTACTGAACTGTCTTACTCCTGGAATGTTTTCCTAAAACTGTTTCCACTATGTCAATCACTCTCACTTCTACTCTTAGATTACTTAAGTTCTGCCCCTCCAGTGTGTGTACTGCTTAGGAATCCATGAGATTCCTCCGAACTCTGACACACTAGGGCTGGCTCTTCCACACTGCACAAGAACTATTTTCTTAAAGGATCATGGTGTGAGCACTGCCCGGGGTCCCTGAGGCCCTTGGGAACTTTGACACACCAGGATATCCCTATTGGGCACTATGAAATATTGGTACCTTGAACTGTTTGAAGGCCTGGTATTTCCAGGTTCACTTTGGGCCTATTCAGGCTCCCTATAGCATATCTTTTATTTATTGCGTAATGGTCTGCAATATGATCCTTGTAAACAGATATTTGGGGATATTCATAAAAGAGAAAGGATTCTCATATAATTTTTGTGGGGGCAGTTGGGTAGAAATCATGCTCTTAGGATTACTATGACTATTTGCTTGCATTAGGAATCATGCTCTTCGTATCATTTGTGCATTAGAGAACATTTTCATAGGCATCATGTCGTTTGTTCTAAAACTTCTGCTTTTATTAAAGATGATGCATACATCAAGCCTGCTTAGAAATCCTGTCACTAGGTTGTTATTAATTCTGCATAATAATCATGTTCATAAAGTTCTCCTTTGTGCATTAGAAAACATGTTTTAGGACTTTTATTGCACTCGCCTGAATACTACGCCTATGTCTAGATAGTATAAAAAGCAGTCCCAACACCTAGATATCATGCTTATAGAGATAAATGTATAAAATCAGTTATGTAATGCTCAGCACCTAGACAACATGCCTATAGGACATCATGAACTCAAACTGCCCGTTTAAAATCACTTGTTAGTATTAAGATTCTGATTAAGATTTAGGTATCATGTTCCGCGCCCAGGCAATCCTGTAAGATAATTGAAACCTTACAATTGGTAAAACTGTGCTTTGTTTAATTATTTGTGAACTGCGCAGATTCAGCAAGTCCTAAAATCAGTAGGTTTCTATCGCTTCGCCTTAACACAATGCTGCATATTCTCTGCTTGTCATGCTCACCTAGATATCCTGTTCTAGGACCTTTCTGAAACATCTGAAATCCTGCTGTTTGAGACGTGCAAATTATCTATTTATTTGTGGAGGTAAACATGAGCTCCCTTAATTGTTCTTTTACTTGACATTCCTATATGTTCTTTGTTGTCGCTTATATTTTCTCCTTTAAACACCTTAGGAGAGTCTCGAACTGCCTAAATCAAAGGTCCTAAACATCTCCAGGGCCATAAGAAAGGGACGGGTAATGCACGCATAGAGTTCGTTTAATTAAAACCGCTTATAACCGCTAAGGGGAGGGTAATTAGGTAGTATAGGATATGATGACCTGTGCGCTAAAACCACGTGTAGCCCTTCTAGTTGAGGAAGGTTTACCGGGTATTGCACATATGTGATCCTATAGGCTAATAAACCTAGGAATTCTCTTATTCTTGGTTTCAATAATCTCTATGTGCTTAAATTGTTTTATTTGCTTAATGACTAACTCAAAAAATGAGTTTGGTCGGGACCCACCGTTGTGGACCTTGAGGGGTGCCTAACACCTTCCCTCTCAAGGTAATTTCAAGCCCTTACCCAATCTCTGGTAACGCAAATCAGTTTATATGAGTTACTTGCATTAGGTGCCCTAACGCACCTTAAATCTGTTAGGTGGCGACTCTTCAATTTCCATACCCCTTTCTCAAAAGGAAACGAGTTGTCCCAAAGCATGTCGAAACCCGATTTCTCGAGAAAAAGGGGGCACGACAAATGTGGAAAACACGGACACAATTAAGATGATTGTTCCGAACTGAAGAAGAAGCTCAGCAGGGACCTTCAAAAGAAGAAGTCCTTTGGAGTCTGGAGTGATGAAGAACAACCTGAACATGAAGAAATTGCAAATATGTGTTTCATGGCCATAAAAGAAGATAACAATGAGGACTCAGGAGAGCTTGGGCTCATGGTAGACGAAAGAGCAGATGAGGAAGAAGACTCAGGTGAACTTGGTCTTATGGTAGACGAGGGAACCAGTAAGGTACGTCTTCCTACATGTCCTAACTATTATGAACTTCAAGAATTTGTTGATATTGCTCTTGCAGATATAGAAAGATTTCTAAATGAACTCGGAAAAATCCAAAGAGAAAAGAAAGACTGTGCCTTGAAGCTGGAAGTTTGTGAAATTGAGCATGACATGCTTCAAGATTGTCACGACCCGATTTATCCTCCGAAAGGCATCGTGACGGCACCTAGTCTCTATGATTAGGTAAGCCTAATTGAGGAAAGGAATTAAATGGAAGCAATAAAATAAAGACGGAATAAAGTAAATCTACAAATGAAACATCACCACTTGGTGCGCACAAAATACAAATTCCAAAAAACCCGGAATATCACTTTAGTCACAAGCTCTGTCTCAAAATATCTCTATACAAAGTAAGGGAATTTACATAAAAAATCTATCAAAATCTGGAGTGGAAGGTGACTCGAAGGACTCTGCAGACGCGACATAATTACCTTTCGGTCTCCTGAAAGCTGCTGCTCGGACCCCTAGCCATGAAACTGAGTGCTGGTACCCAGATCTGCTCACGAAAAAACATGTGCAGGAAAGGGCATAAGTACACCACAAATTGGAACCCAGTAAGTGCCAAGCCTAACCCCAACCGAGTAGTGACGAGGTCGGGTTAAGGCTCTGCTGTATTTTTATAGTAAAACAGTTTAAAATTTAACAGAGAGATATAATAAGTAATACAGTAGAAACAATGAGCTAAAAGAAAATAGCAACAGGGAGCCCTCGACTCAGCACAACGTATCTCACAATAACAAATATGCAATGCAGTACAAGGGGAAAGCTCCCGGAATCTCGTCCGTAGTCCCAATTTAAATATGCAATGCAGTACAGGGGGAAAGCTCCCGGAATCTCGTCCGTAGTACCAATTTAAATATGCAATGCAATACGAATACCGAATACGATTTATTTAAGCAGTTCAGGAAAATCACAGGCAAAAATATGGATAAGACTACCTAACATGGTGCACATAGTAACAACTAGAGGAAATTCAAGTAAAACAGGTAGACATGCTCCTTCCTAATCTAAACTACATAATCAATACACGAGACAGTGAAATAGGAATGAAATGATTTATGTCATGGAGGGAAAAATGGAGTTTTAGCAACAATGGCCCGTGTACGTACTCGTCACCTCACGTACACGGCGCCCAAGCAAAAAAAAAAGTATTAAGATAGCCTAAGGGGAAGTCCCCAACACAGAGTTAGGCAAGTCACTTACCTCGACTGCACTACTCAACTCAAAACCATGCTCTTGCCACGAGTATCCAACTCCGAATGACCCAAATCTATTCAATTCGATTTCATAATGTAAATATCGCTTTAAGGAATCAAAGTAGCTAATATGTTCGAAGCTAATACGCGAAATTAGGAAAATTTCCCAAAAAGTCCCCCAGGCCCACGTCTAGGAATCGAGTGAAATTTACAATTTCGAACACCTATTCACTCACGAACTCACTCGAACAAGAATCATCAAAAACCGACGTCAAAATTTTATCAAATTCTCGGATTTCTATTTGGGGAATCTTCTTCCCATTTTCATGATTTTCACCCAAATTCATTGATTGCATGGAAGAAATTGTTATAGATTAATGATATACAAGTGAAATAAGGTTAGGAATTGTTACATATGAATCTTCTCCTCAAAACCCACTCAAAATATCCTACTCCCGAGCTCCAAATCTTTTTTTAGAAGATATGAATTTCAAGTTCTCGAATTTGGTATAAACTGCCTAGCTATCCCGCACCTGTACCCCTTGGACCGCACCTACGGAAAATCCATCGCAGGTGCGAAAACTCACTAAAAGGGCTGGGGCCGCACTTGCGGTCACTGGGCCGCATCTGCAGCTCGGCACCTGCGAAACCCAGACCGCACCTGCGAGAACTGGTTGAACTTGACCAAACCGGCACCTGCGAGCCCCTTTTTCGCACCTGCGTGTCCGCACCTGCGATTCCCAGTCCGCAGGTGCGAGACACCAGAACCATCAATGGTTCAACTATTTTTCCAAGTTCCAAAAATCACCCGCTGAGCATCCGAAACATCCCTGAGGCCCCCAGGACCTCAATCAAACTTACCAACCAGTCCCATTACCTTATCCAAACTTAGTCGAGGCTCCAAAACACATCACATAACCTCAAAATCACCAAGAATACATGGATTCAAGCCTAAGAACTTATGAAATTTCTAAAATCCACAACCGATGCCGAAATACGTCAAAACTAGTCTGAATGACCTCAAATTTTACACACAGGTCACAATTGACACAACGGACCTACAACCACTCTCAGAATTTCATTCCGAGCCCGATATCGCCGAAATTCTAACTTTCACCAATTCAAGCCTAAAACTATTACAGACCTCAAAAACACGTTCCAGACATGCTCCTAACTTTGAAATCACCCAACGGAGCTAATGGAGTCGATGAAATCCCATTGCGGACCCGTCTTCCCACAGTTCCAACTACGGTCCAATTTTCTCAAGCTTAAGCTCACATATAAGGACTATGTGTCCAAAAACTCTCCGAATTTAACCACTCAACGTTCCGAGAAGTCCCAAAAGCAGAAATAGACATGGGGAAAACAGTTATTAGGGGATCGGGGCGCTAACTCTCAAAACGACCTACCGGGTCGTTACATTCTCCCCCTCTTAAGAAAATCATTTGTCCTCAAACGAGTATATAGACATACCTGAAGCTGTGAAAAGATGAGGGTACTGACTGCGCATATCCTACTCAGTCACCCAAGTCGCCTCCTCGACCGGCTGACCCCTCCACGAAACTACTGACGCAATATCCTTTGACCTGAGCTTTCTGACCTGTGTATCCAATATAGCTACTGGCTCCTCAAAATATGATAAATCCTTGTCCACTTGGACTGAACTGAAATCCAAAACATGAGTCGGGTCACCGTGATATTTCCGGAGCATGGAGACGTGGAATACCGGCTGAACTCCTGCTAGGTTGGGAGGTAGGGCTAGCTCATAAACAACCTCCCCAACACGTCTCAACACCTCAAAAAGGCCAATAAATCTCGGAATTAGTTACCCTTCTTCCCGAACCTTATGACGCCCTTCATAGGCGATACCCGAAGCAAAACCCGATCACCAGCCATAAATGCCAAATCACGAACCTTCCGGTCCGCATAACTCTTCTGCCTGGACTGAGCTATGTGAAGTCTCTCCTGAATCACCTTCACCTTGTCCATGGTGTCCTGGACCAAATATGTACCCAACAATCGAGCCTCGCCCGACTCAAACCATCTCACTGGGGACCAGCACCGTATACCATACAAAGCCTCATACAGCGCCATCTGAATGCTGGACTTGTAGCTGTTATTATAAGCAAACTCTGCAAGTGGCAAGTATCGATCCCTTGACCCTCCAAAATCCATCACTCAAGCACAGAGCATATCCTCAAGAATCTGAATCGTGCGCTCGGACTGCCCGTCCATCTGAGAGTGAAAGGCTGTACTCAACTCTACCCTGGTGCCTAGCTCCTGCTGAACGGCTCTCCAGAATAGTGAAGTGAACTGTGTACCTCTGTCTGAAATGATAGATACTGGAATACCGTGGAGGTGAAAAATCTCCCTAATATAAATCTCCGCTAACCTCTCGGAGGAGTGTGTAGTCAACAACGGAATGAAATGGGCTAACTTGGTCTGCCAATCCACAATCACCCAAATAGAATCGAACTTCTTCAAAGTCCGAGGAAGTCCAACCACGAAGTCCATGGTGATCCGCTCCCACTTCCACTCTGGAAGCTCAATCTGCTGAAGTAACCCTCCCGGTCTCTGATGCTCATATTTGACTGACTTGCTGACAGTTGAGACACTTGGCCACAAACTCCACTATATCCTTTTTCATCCTTCTCCACCAATAGTGTTGTCTCAAATCCTGGTACATCTTCGCGGTACCCGGATGAATAGGGTACCGAGAGCTATGGGCCTCCTCAAGAATCAACTCCTAAAGCCCATTCACATTGGGCACACAGATCCGACCCTGCATCCTCATCACACCGTCATCTCCTATAGTCACATCCCTGGTGTCACCTCGCCGACCCCTGTCCTAAAGAACCAGAAGGTGGGGATCATCATACTGACGCTCTCGAATGCGGTCATAAAGAGAAGACCGAGCCACCATACAAGCTAAAACCTGGCAAGGCTCTGAAAGATTAAACCTCACGAACTGATTGGCTAAGGACTGAATATCTAAGGCTAAGGGCCTCTCAACTGCCAGAATATATGACAAACTCCCCAAACTCTCCGCCCGACGACTCAAGGCGTCAGCCACCATATTGGCCTTCCCCGGGTGGTGTAATATAGTGATGTCATAGTACTTTAGCAACTCCAACCATCTCCGCTGGCACAAATTGAGGTCCTTCTGCTTGAATATTTGCTGCAAACTCTGGTGATCATTGAAAATCTCACAAGGAACACCGTATAAATAATGACGCCATATCTTTAGGGCATGAACTATCGCTGCCAACTCGAGATCATGAACTGGATAGTTCTTCTAATACACCTTCAACTATATGGACGCGTAGGCAATCAACCTACCGTCCTGCATCAACACCGCTCCGAGGCCAATCCTCGAAGCATCACAATAGACGGTATAAGACCCTGAACCCGTAGGCAATACCAACACTGGAGTTGTAGTCAGGGCTGTCTTGAGCTTCTGAAAGATCTCCTCACACTCCTCAGTCCACTTGAACGGAGCACCCTTTTGAGTCAACCTGGTCATCAGTGCTGCAATGGATGAAAATCCCTCCACAAAATGGCGATAGTACCCAGCCAAACCAAGAAAACTGCGGATCTCCGTAGCTGAGGATGGTCTAGGCCAACTCTGCACCACCTCCACCTTCTTCGGATCTACCTTGATCCCATCCCAAGACACTATGTGGCCCAAGAATGCCATTGAATCAAGCCAGAACTCACATTTAGAGAATTTTGCATACAATCTCTTCTCCCTCAAAGTCTGAAGCACAGTCCTCAAGTGCTTCTCATGATCTTCCCATGATCGGGAATACACCCGAATGTCGTCAATAAACACAATGACGAAGGAATCAAGATAAGTCCGGAACACAATGTGCATCAAATGCATAAAAGCTGCTGGGGCATTGGTCAGCCCAAATGGCATAACAAGAAACTCATAGTGGCCATATCTGGTCCTGAAGGCAGTCTTTGGGATATTCGGCTTCCGAATCTTCAACTGATGATATACAAAATGCAAGTTAATCTTGGAGAATACCCTGGAACCCTGTATGGTCGAATAAATCATCAATGCGAGGCAAATGATACATGTTCTTCACGGTGACCTTGTTCAACTGCCAATAATCAATACAATTACGCATAGACCCATCCTTTTTCTTCACAAATAATACTGGAGCACCCCAAGGTGATACACTGGGTCTGATGAAACCCTTATCAAGAAACTCCTGTAACTGCTCCTTCAACTCCTTCAACTCAGGGGGAGCCATACGGTAAGGAGGGATAGAAATGGGCTGAGTGCCCGACAACAAATCAATGCCGAAATCAATATCTCTGTCGGGCGGCATACCCGGAAGATCAGCTGGGAATACATAAAGAAAGTCCCTCACTACTGAGACTGACTCAACTAGAGGGGTATCAACACTGGCATCTCTCACATAGGACAAATACGCATCACACCCCTTCTCAACCATCCGTTGAGCCTTAAGAAATGAAATGACCCTGCGGGGAGTATACTCTAAGGTACCTCTCCACTCTAATCTCGGCAAGCCTATCATAGCCAACGTCATGGTCTTAGCGTGACAATCAAGAATAGCATAATGGGGCGACAACCAGTCCATGAGCAAGATAACATCGAAATCTACAATGCTGAGTAATAATAAATCAACCCTGGTCTCAAAACCACTAAGAGAAACCAAACACGATCGATATACACGGTCCACAACTAGAGAGTCTCCCACATGAGTAGATACATAAACATGGGAACTCAAAGAATCCCGAGATATCCCCAGATGTGGAGCAAAATAAGAGCACACATATGAATACATAGAGCATGGATCAAATAATACTGATGCATCCCTATGGCAGACAGGGACAATACCTGTGATGACTGAGTCTGAAGAAACAACCTCAGAACGGGCTGGAAGGGCATAGTACCTGGCTTGTCCTCCCCCTACCTCCCCGACCCCCACCTAGAGCTGATTGAGGAGGTGGAGTTGCAGCTGGGGCTGGAAGAATAGCCGGAGTAGAGCACGTGGAGGCTGATAAAATTGTGGAGGTGCACCCCTCCTGGCCCTAGGGAAATCTTTAATCACGTGAAGAGTGTCACCACACTCAAAACAACCCCTCGGAGGACGCTACGACTGAGACTGAATAGGATCTAGCCTGCTGGACTGGCCGTAAATAGCACCTTGAGCTGGAGGCACACTGGATACTGGAAGTGCATAATAGAACTCCTGAGGTTTAGGAGGAGTTGGAATACCGCTGACTGCTGGAAGGGCTGAATGAACAGGGCGACCCGCAAAGCCCCTACTATGACGTGCTGCTGGTGCACGATTTCCTGAAAAATGGCTCGTCTCTAGAAACCTCTTGGCCTCTCTCTTCTCTCTATCCTGGGCGAACATGCCCTCTACTCTCCTGGCAATACTCTGCCTGCTGGTAAGTGATATCCATTTCCAACTCTCTGGCCATACTGGTCCGAATACTAGGATGGAGTCCGTCAATGAAACGGCGAACCTGCTCTCTAACTGTGGCAACCAAGGCTGGTGCATGCCGAGCTAACTCGCTGAAACGGACTGCATACTCTGACACAATCATAGTACCCTGGCGCAACTGCTCGAACTCCGCGCGCTAAGTATCCCTGAGGCTCTGAGGGACATACTGTCGCAGAAATGTCTCTGAAAACTGAGTCCAAGTGAGTGAGGCGGCCTCGTCCGGACTACTCAGCTCATAGGCCTGCCACCACTGGTATACCGCTCCCCTCAGCTGGAAAGTGGTGAAAGAAACCCCACTGGTCTCCACAATGACCATAGTGCGGAGAATGCGATGACACTCCTCAAGAAATCCTAGAGCATCATCTGAAGCTAGTCCGCTGAAAGTAGGTGGGTGGTACTTCTTGTACCTCTCAAGTCTGAGCTGCTCGGCCTCATAAGCAGCTACCCTAGCATCATGCTGAACTGAAACCGCTGGGGGCATAGGAATATACTCCGAGGCTTGATCAACCTGGCCCCTTTGCTCAGGAGTGTGGGCTGCGAGAGTCTGTGCCCCTCCCTCGGTCTGAGATGTAACGGGAGCTATCGGAAGTAGTCCAGCCTGAGATAGAGTACTGAACATGCTCATGAATTGAGCTAAAGTCTCCTGTAAGGCTGGAGAAGCAACAGGGACCTCCTGTGCCGGCTCTCCAGCTGGGGCTGCTATAGGCTCCTCTATCGCTGCTCTCGCCGGTGCTCGGGCTGCACCGCGTGGTCATCCTTTACCCCGACCCCGGCCCCTGGCGGCTCTGGCAGGGGGCTCGGATGCCTGGTCGTCGGTCCTCCCAGTACTAGTCCTCACCATATGTGGGAAAGAATAGAATAGAGTTTTTGAGTTTTAGTCCTCACAGTTACATAGCCTCCCGAAGATAGATACGAACGTCTCTGCACTAATCTACGAGACTCTAATAAACCGGTTTGTGACTCCTATGAACCTAGAAACTCTGATACCAACTTGTCACGACCCTATTTACCCTCCGAAAGGCATCGTGACGGCACCTAGTCTCTACGACTAGGTAAGCCTAATTGCAAAAAGGAATTAAATGGAAGCAATAAAATAAAGACGGAATAAAGTAAATCAACAAATGAAACATCGCCACTTGGCGCGCACAAAATAAAACTTCCCAAAAACCCGGAATATCACTTTAATACCAAGCTCTGTCTCAAAATAGCTCTATACAATGTAAGGGAATTTACATGAAAAATCTATCTAAATCTGGAGTGGAAGGTGACTTGAAGGACTCCGCGGACGCGGCAGAATTACCTTTCGGTCTCCTGGAAGCTGCTGCTCAGACCCCTAGCCACGAAACTGAGTGCTGGTACCTGGATCTGCACACGAAAAAATATGTACAGGAAAGGGCATGGGTACACCACAAATTGGTACCTAGTAAGTGCCAAGCCTAACGCCAGCCGAGTAGTGACGGGGTCATGTTAAGGCTCTACTGGATTTTTATAGTAAAATAGTTTAAAATTTAACAGAGAGATATAATAAGCTAAGTCAATACAGTAGAAACAATGAGCTAAAAGAAAATAGTAACAGGGAGCCCTCGGCTCAGCACAACGTATCTCACAGTAACAAATATGCAATGCAGTACATGGGGAAAGCTCCTGGAATCTCTTCCGTAGTCCCAATTTAAATATGCAATGCAATACATGGGGAAAGCTCCCAGAATCTCGTCCGTAGTTCCAATTTAAATATGCAATGCAGTACATGGGGAAAGCTCCCAGAATCTCGTCCGTAGTTCCAATTTAAATATGCAATGCAGTACAGGGGGAAAGCTCCTGGAATCTCGTTCATAGTCCCAATTAATGCAGTACAGGGGGAAAGCTCCCGGAATCTCGTCCGTAGTCCTAATTTAAATATGCAATACAGTACGAATACCAGATACAATTTATTTAAACAGTTCAGGAAAATCACAGGCAAAAATATGGATAAGACTACCTGACATGGTGCACATAGTAACAACTAAGGGAAATTCAAGTTAAACAGGTAGACATGCTCCTTCCTAATCTAAACTACATAATCAATACATGAGACAGTGAAATAGGAATGAAATGATTTATGTCATGGAGGGAAAAATGGAGTTTTAGCAACAATGACCCGTGTACGTACTCGTCACCTCACGTACACGGCGCCCAAGAAAATAAAAAAACCACTATTAAGATAGCCTAAGGAGAAGTCCCCAACACAAAGTTACGCAAGCCACTTACCTCGACTGTGCTACTCAACTCAAAACCACGCTCTTTCCATGAGTATCCGACTCCGAATGGACCAAATATATTCAATTCGATTGCATAATGTAAATATCACTTTAAGGAATCAAAATAGCTAATATGTTCGAAGCTAATACGCGAAATTAGGAAATTACCCAAAAAGTCCCCCGGGCCCATGTCTCAGAATCGAGTGAAAGTTAAAAATTTAGAACACCCATTCACTCACGAACTCACTCGAACAAGAATCATCGAAAACCGACATCATAATCTTATTAAATTCTCGAATTTCTATTTGGGGAATATTCTTCCCATTTTCATGATTTTCACCCAAATTCATTGATTTCATGGAAGAAATTGTTATATATTAATGATATACAAGTGAAATAAGGTTAGGAATTGTTACCTATGAATCTTCTCCTCATAAACCACTCAAAATCGCCTACTCCCGAGCTCCAAATATTTTTTTAGAAGATATGAATTTCAAGCCCTCAAATTTGGTATAAACTGCCCAGCGATCCCGCACCTGCGCCCCTTGGACTGCACCTGCGAAAAATCGATCGCAGGTGTGAAAACTCACTAAAAGGGTTGGGGCCGCACCTGCGATCACTGGCCGCATCTGCGGCTCTGCACCTGCGTAACCCAGATCGCACCTGTGAGAACTGGTTGATCTTGACCAAACCCGCACCTGCGAGCCCCTTTTCTATACCTGCGTGTCCGCACCAGCGGTTCCCCGTCCGTATGTGCGAGACACCAGAACCAGCAATGGTTCATTTATTTTTCCAAGTTCCAAAAATCACTCGTTGAGCATCCGAAACATCCTCGAGGCCCCCAAGACCTCAACCAAACTTACCAACCAGTCCCATTACCTTATCCAAACTTAGTCGAGCCTCCAAAACACATCATATAACCTCAAAATCACCAAGAATACATGGATTCAAGCCTAAGAACTTATGAAATTTCCAAAATCCACAACCGATGCCAAAACACGTCAAAACTACTTCGAATGACCTCAAATTTTACACACAGGTCACAATTGACACAACAGACCTACAGCCACTCTCGGAATTCCATTCCGAGCCTGATATCAATATTTCACCTATCGTCCAAAATCGCCGAAATTCTAACTTTCGTCAATTCAAGACTAAATCCACTACAGACCTCGAAAACACGTTAAAGACATGCTCCTAACTCCGAAATCACCCAACGGAGCTTACAGAGTTGACAGAATCCCATTCAGGACCCGTCTTCCCACAATTCCAACTACGGTCTGATTTTCTCAAGCTTAAGCTCACATATAAGGACTATGTGTCCAAAAACTCTCCAAATTTCACCACTCAACGTTCCGACAAGTCCAAAAAGTAGAAATAGATATAGGGAAAGCAGTTATTAGGGGATCGGGGCGCTAACTCTATAAACGACCTACCGGGTCGTTACAAAGATGTAGTTAATGAACTTCAACTTCAACTGAATGGATTACGAAAATCCACAAGTCATAGTTCTGTCAAATCAAATCAGATTGTTCCTCATAATTATTTGATTAGAACTAGAAACTCTTATGCATGCTCTTATTGTGGTAAAAATGGTCACAACACTAACCAATGCAGGAACATAATCAGAGAAGAAAAGGGCTTTGAAAATCACAATAATCTGCCGTGTTATTATTGTGGAAAACTTGGTCACTCTTCTAACTGTTGCAGGTTCAAGGACAACAGGAGATGGGTCTGGCGACCTAAATCCTCTAATCAAGCTAACACTCAGAAATCTAACCATTCAGGACCCAAGCAGGCTTGGGTACCTAAAAAAAGTAATTTTGTTTTGCAGGAACACCGCAAGAAGAATCGAAAAGGAAAATGGTATCTTGACAGCACGTGTTCCATACATATGACTGGTGACAAATAATTATTCAAAACTGTTACCAAACTAGATAGAGGAACGATTAACTTTGGAGATAAATCAAAAGGAAATATAATTGGAGTTGCAAAGGTTCCTCTCAGCTCAACATGTGATGTAGATGAAGTGTATCTAGTTGATGAATGTGGTTACAATCTTCTCTGCATTAGTCAACTATGTGACAATGACTACGAGGTTCGTTTCAAAAAACATGGTTGGTTTATTGAAGAAGAATCAAGCAAATTTATTCTCACTGGAAATAGGGACATAAATGTTTATACTATCAGTAACTTCGATAGTAACAAGTAATCAAATTTGTCTAGCTTCTATTCTTGATGATCCCTGGGTATGGCATAAAAAACTTGGTCATGCCAGCATGCATACTATTCATAAAATTTCTAAAAATGATCTTGTCATTGGTCTTCCAAAACTAGACTTTTCAAAAGATCAAATTTGTGATGCATGTCAACTAGGAAAACAAACCAGGTCCTCTTTTAAAGTCAAATTGTTTCTACTTCAAAACCTCTTCAACTACTACATGTGGCTACTACATGTGGATATTTGTGGACCTTTTAGAACTGCTAGCATAAGTGCTACAAAATATTCTTTTCTTATAGTAGATGATTTTTCTAGATTCACATCGGTTATTTTTCTATGTCACAAGGATGAAGCATTAAGAAACTTTGAAGTCTTTTGCAAGAAAGTGCAGCGTGAAAAAGGCTACTATATTTCCTCCATAAGAAGTGATCATGGAGGAGAGTTTGAAAGCAAAGCACTTGAGAACTTCTGCAATGATCAAGGGATCTCTCACAATTTCTCTTCCCCAAGATCGCCACGACAAAATGGAGCGATAGAAAGTAAAAACAGAACTGTACAAGACATGGCAAGAACCATAATTATGGAAAATTCTATCCCACACCATTTCTTGGTATAAGCCGTAAGTAAAACATGTCATATCATCAACAGATGCCTTATTCGACCAATACTCAAGAATAATCCTTATGAACTATGGAGAGGAAAAAGACCCAACATCAGTTATTTCCATCCTTCCGGCTGTAAGTTCTTTATTCATAATAATGGAAAGGATAGTCTTGGTAAGTTTGATCCGAAAAGTGATGAAGGTATTTTTCTTGTATACTCTCCTCCTCCAATATATCATATAGAGTTTTTAATAAGCGTACTTTATCCATTGAAGAATCTATACATGCTGTTTTTGTGGATACTAACCCTTCTTTGAAGAATGATCGTCTTCCTGAAGATGAAGAAATTTCTATAGTGACAAAAACTATTGACACATGTGAAATTTCTTATGAAAAAATGACTGATTAGAAAGATCAATCGACTATGCATCTCACATAAAATCAGGAGTTCACTTCAATCAATCCAACAAATTCTGCTAAAAAAGAGCCAGAGTTAGTTGTCCCAAATGAATGGAAAAGTGAACCTGGATATCCTCATAAGTATATTATTGGAGATCCTCAAGAAGGAATGAAAACTATAAGATCTCTAAAGCAGACATCAAATATTTCTCTCATATTCCAATTTGAACCAAAAAAGGTGGACGAGCACTTGGAGACAAAAGCTGGATAACTGCAATGAAGGAAGGGCTCGATCAATTTGAGAAAAACAAGGTATGGGAACTCATTCCCAAGCCACCAAATGCATCCATTGATGGAACAAAATGGGTGTTTAGAAATAAGTTGAATGAACGCGGACAAGTCGTACGAAATAAAGCCAGACTAGTTGCACATGGTTATTCACAACAAAAAGGGATTGATTATGAGGAAACTTTCGCCCGTGTTGCCAGATTAGAATCTATTCGCATTCTATTAGCTTATGCTGCTCATAAGTGTTTCAGACTGTTTCAGATGGATGTTAAAAGTGCCTTCTTGAATGGATTCATCTCTGAGGAGGTTTTTGTTAAGCAACCTCCAGGATTTGTAAATGAATCCTTTCCTAATCATGTCTACAAACTGTCCAAAGCTTTGTATGGCCTAAAACAAACTCCTAGATCCTGGTATGAAAGTCTAAGTTCATTTTTGGTTGAATATGGGTTCGCCAGAGGTAATATTGATACTACCCTTTTCATAAAACGATGATCTCTAGATAACTTAATTATACAAATTTATGTAGATGACATTATTTTTGGCAGTACTAACATTGTTTTGTTCAAGGATTTCTCAAACATTATGAAAGGAGAATTTTAAATGAGTATAATAGGAGAACTAACTTTCTTCCTTGGTCTTCAAATCAAGCAAGTACAAAAAGGAATCTTCACTAGTCAAACAAAGTACACGAAGGAACGCATCAAAAAGTTTGGTATGTCTAATGCAACGGCCATAGGAACTCCTATGAGTCCATCGACTACTTTGGATGAAGACAAAAATGGTAAGAGTGTTGATGAAACAGTGTATCGAGGTATGATTGGGTCATTACTCTATCTTACAGCTAGTCGACCAGATATTATGTTTAGCGTTTGCAAATGTTCTAGATATAAGTCATCTCCTATAGAGTCTTATTTGACTGCTGTTAAACGTATTATCAGATATTTGACAGGGACAACCAACTATGATTTATGGTATGAAAGTTTGGAAAATTTTGATCTTAAAGGTTTTTCAGATGCAAATTTTGCAGAATATAAACTTGATAGAAAGAGCATAAGTGGAACGTGCCAATTACTTGGAAAATCCCTTATATCCTGGCACAACAAGAAACAAAGTTGTGTGGCCCTATCCACCACAAAGACGGAATATTTGGCAGTAGGCAACTGCTGCACATAAGTACTATGGGTCATGCATCAATTGTTAGACTATGATTTATGTCTTAATTCTGTTTCTATTATGTGTGACAATACTAGTGCAATTTGTTTATCAAAAAGCTCTGTGCATCATTGTCACAAACCGGAATTCCCACCTTCGGGATCGTGATGGGACCTAACATTTCACTTGCTAGGCAAGCCAATGTTAGAGAACCGTAAGTCAATTTTAGTCAATTTCAATAACATAATCAATTAAGACAAATACAAGCTAAAACTGAAATGCGGAATAACATAAATGCCCATAATATCTACTACAGATCGGATCTGGAGTCACAACTCATGAGCCTCTAAGTTTTTCTACAAATAGAGTCTGAGAGAAATGCAACTGTTCTGAATGAAAAGAAGCAGTAAAAATATGGAAAAAAGAAGGGGACTCCAAGGTCTGCGGATGCCAACAGATCTACCTCGAGTCTCCAATAAACAAGTCCAAGTTGCTACGCCTCATGAACAGCTAGGGCCGGTACCAAAATTTGCACAAGAAGTGCAGAGTGTAGTATGAGTACAACCGACCCCATGTACTCGTAAGTGTCGAGCCTAATCTCGACGAAGTAGTAATGAGGCTATGACAAGATACTCACATAATGTACCTGTGAAGATAACAATATATGTACAAGATAACAACAAATAAAAGGTAATCATGTACTATTGGGAAGGGGACATGCTAAAGGGGATAAAAGATACGAGAGATACAACGTAAATGATAACCAAAAAAGTCAATATGCCATTAACCAGTAAGGACAATTAAGCACAATGAAGAAAATTGCATGGCATCACCCTTCGTGCTTTTACTCTCGACCTCACAATGAAGCAATGATACTGCACAACTCACCCTTTGTGCTTTTACTCTCACTCTCACTCAATAGATACGGCACGACATCACCCTTCGTGCATTAATTCTCATAACATGGCACGTCATCACCCTTCGTGTGTTAATACTTACAATATGGCACGCATCACCCTTCGTGCATTAACACTCTCCTTTATCACATAACAATGAACAAGTAATAACAGGGAGATAGGACCAACAAGAACAAGACTTTCTTCAACAGTGGTTCCACAATACCAATCTCAACTTTGGAATCAATACTCAATTATCACGAGAGCTCATAAAAATGGTAGGAACGATCAATTTAACAAATAACTAGTCTAAGCGTGGATAACATGATCAAAGAAAGCAATGATTGCAAGGAAAAAATCCCACCCGCATGCTATAACCCGACAACAATGCATACGTACTCGTCACTTCATATACACATTGTAACCAACATCTAAACATGTAGCAAATAGACAAAAAAGTCCTAATCTCTCAAGTCAAGGTTAACCACGACACTTACCTCACTCCATAGGTCCACTCAAAGCTTAACCACAACTTTGCCTTTCAAATAAGCCTCTGAACCAATAGAATCTAGCAAATTAACAACCAAACGATTCAAATTAAGCCTTAAAAACTATCCACGATTGCAAAGGATACAATTTAGGTTACTATTGAAAAAGTCAACAAAAGTCAACCCTCGGGCTCGCTTGGTCCAAACCCGAAATTCGGGCCAAAACCCGTTACCCATTCACTAAGAGCCTGATTAAGTAATTTATTTTGGAATCCGATCGCAATTTGAGGTCTAAATCCCCATTTTATAAAAATCCCTAATTCTACGCAAAGACCCCAATTTCCACCATGAAAACACAAGATTTTAGGTTGAAATCTTAGGAAATATAGTGAAATATTGAAATAAAATGGATTAGAATCACTTACCAATGATTTGGGGAAGAAGAGTTCTTTGAAAAATCACCTCTAGGGTTTTCTTGTTTTGAAAATTTGAAGAATGAACAAAAATCCCATCTAACTCCCATTTTGTTCAGTTGCAGATGTCACAGTTGCAACTTGGTGCAAATCCTGCAAATGCAAATAAACAATCGCAAATGCAAAGTTCTCTCATTTATGCTATTATTGCATTTGTGATGATTGGTTCGCAAATGCGAACTTTGATCTTCCGCAAATGCGACCGTTTGATCGCCATTGTGATCACTGTACTCCCCTAACCCACTTCGCAAATGCGAAGTCTTGTTTGAAAATGCGCACTCTGGCCTCCGCAATTGTGATTTCTTGATCACAAATGCGATCTCATGCTGACCCACGTACTCTTCACAAATGTGAAGAATTTGCTTGTAAATGCGAGCCTGTCAGGATTGGGGAATATTCGCAAATGCGAACACTGATCTCGCAATTGTGAGATCAGACACTGGATACATAAATTGCAGAACCAGTTGTGTTTTCTAAGTCCAAACCACTCTATAGCCTATCTGAAACTCGCCCGAGCCCTGGGGGCTCTAAATCAAATGTGCACACAGGTCTAAAAATATCATACGAGTTTGATCGTGCAATCAAATCGCCAAAATAACACCTAGAACTACGAATTTAACGTCAAATCAAAGGAAATTTCCAAGAAAACTCATGAACTTTACGCCCAAGTTCCAAATCGTGATACGGACCCACCGGGACCGTCAAAACACGAATTCTGGATTCGTTTGCTCAAAATGTTGACCGAAGTCAAGTCAAATAGATTTAAGGCAAAACTTTCATATTTTTCTCAGTTTTTAACATAACAACTTTTCAGAAAACACCCGGACTATGCACATAAATCGAGGAAGGCTAAAATGAGGTATTTAAGGCTTCAAAACGCACAATTAGGTTCTAAAACATAAGCTGACCTATCTGGTCATCACAATCATTCTAGGTCTAAGCATATTGATATCAAGCATCATTTTATACGTGATCATGTTGTTAAAGGAGATATTGTCTTAGAATTTGTTAATACTGAAAATCAGTTAGCTGATATTTTTACAAAACTTTTTCTTGAGGAAAGATTTTGTTTCCTTCAGAACAAAACTGGTATTTGTACAATTCCCTCATAACCATGTTTATTGTTTACTATAATTACTTTTATTTATTTCCATATATGTTGATATTTTCACCAAAAAATCTTTTAGTACTTGATTAATCTTCACACTCATTAATTGTGAACTGATGGTTTGGTTGTGCAGAAGGTAACTTTTTACTTGCCTTTCATATGTCTCTCCGGAAATCGAGGCGTCCTTTCTAATGCTTTTTAACTCCTCCTCCCTCAATTATATCTCCCATTATCTCACAAACCAAACTTCTTTCTCTTTATTTTCTTGTACTCATGGCCAAAGCAAAAACCCTCTCCCTCATCTTCCAGTCCCAGAAGAAGCCACCAATTCAAGAAAACCAAAGATGAACCTGTTGATATCGAATCCTCTGAAAACACAAATCACTTACTCACTAAAGAAGATTCGAGTGACTCTCAAGAATACATGCTCATATCTCAAAAGAGGGCGGGAAAATGACCAATGGAGTCTATCCCCAAACAATCCACTCAGAAAAAGGGAAAAATTGAAAGTGTAAGGTTTGGCCCTAAATACAAGATGATTCTCTATGGTCATGAGGAGAAGGCTAGGTGTCACGACCCATTTTGCCCTCCGAAAGGTATCGTGACGACACCTAGTCTCTACGACTAGGTAAGCCTAAAATTTGCGAAAAATAATAGGATCAATAAAATAAAGACAGAAAAGAACTCAATTAGATATAACATAGCTGCTCAGCATGTACACTTTTACTTCCCAAAACCCGGAATGTCACGACAGTCACAAGCTCTATACTAAATGTAGCTCTATACAATGAAATAGTGGAAAAATACATAATTCCTCTTGTCACACCTCCTTTTTCCGACACAGGGTTGGATATGGGAGTTTTTCCAATTAAAGTGA